>NWBT01000039.1:890244-915426 GCA_003386485.1 Colletotrichum lentis
CCCCCTTGCCCCCCGGTCATTTGCCTAGTCCACCAGAAAGGGCCTTCCTGCAGCTGTAGCGCATGCAGTGTGGTGTGTGCTCTGAACCGTACCTTACCTCGCAGGTGAACTTACTGGAGACCACCTCCTCGATTGCTGCTACGTACTCGTACTGCCAATGCGCTACCAAAGCGCCTCATAACAAGCACAGAGCAGATCCCAACCAAGGAGTCAGGGACCTGATCATACGTATTGTCCTGCCTAAGTTGCCGTTGCGTACATTGGTTTCGCGCGCCTCTGTGCCGCACATTAGCAGTAAGGCAAGTAAGTACGGGTATTGGTTACCGACTCTACTCTGCTTGACCCGACGGCCTGACTGACCCTTCCTGCGGACAACTATTCGTACCTTAGGTACCCAGGAGAGGAGTGAGTCCCGACCTGCTTCAGGAGTCCTCCTTCTCCCGCCCACGTCCACCCTGAATGACATCCCATTTCCGTCCGCCTCTCCTCAGCCTGGATGCATGCTTCTGAATCTCATTCTCACACACCTTTTATTTATTTATACGCGGCTCTAATACGCAACAGTGGGAAGAAATGCGGTAGCGGCCGAAAAAAGCTGAGAGTTTAGGTAGGTAGAGAGACAAGGAGAGGAGAAGGGAGAGAGGCTCCAGTTGCTGCTCCATCCCAGAGCACGCTCCCACCCTGGTCGTGACCTGCCTACCCATACATTGACAAGCGGCGGGTCCTTCTTTTTTGAACAAAACAACCCATCGCATAGGAACTACCTAGAAGCCGGAGTGAGAGCCAGAGACCAGAGCCAGTCCCTGTCCCATTTCCAGTCCCATTTTCAGTCGTAGTAGTCGTCGTCGTCGTCGTCGTCGTCTTCGTCGTCGCCGTCCGTCGTCTGCACCGGCCCTGTCCAACCTCACTCTTACCCATCCTGCCATCTCGCTGCAGGCCGAAGCTGGTGGTTCCGCCTCCCCTGCCCGCCTCCCTCTGACGACGCTATTTTCGCATCTTCAATTCAGTTTCCCTTTGTCGACTCGACACCAGCGAGACCCCATTCATCCGCCCTTTCCATCATTTGTCGTCCCGGAATGAGGTAGCTTCTTCAATGCTCTCAGCTCCCTGACAGGACTGAGGTTGCCCGCACCGCGAAATAACCCTCCATCGCCTTGGTGTTGATTCCGACCCGGTTCGGTTCAATCCAGCTCGACTCGGCACCCCGTCTCGTCGCGTCTCGCCAACACAATCCATCGCCCTCGCCTCTACGCTTTCCCGCATCCAACGCTCGCATGACCTGCGCGCAGGCCGTGGCATCGCGTACACATGATAAGGGAACATAGAATACCTGCTGGCCCGCGACCGGCGAACCAGTCCCCGACCAGAATGTATGCATACCCCCCCTTTTGTTTCCCTGCCACTCTGTTCCTCTTCCCCGTCTTCATTGTTGACTGCCCCATGCATCCCTGGACAAGTACTTGCGCTAACCCGTCGGTTGCCCGCAGTAATAGGGGAATCCCAGACTCGAGAACCGACTCTCCCTCAAAGGGCTCTCTCACCAGCGCTCCAATGCTCAATGCTTCTTCGGCCAACAACCCTTCTCTCTTTTCTTTCGGTCGGAATGGCGCTACGAATGAAGTAGGAGACTCGGTAACTTCTTACGATTTTCTGCCTTCGGTCAGTTTCGACGACCTCCAGAGCAGTCTCGAGTCCGCCTCCAACGATTTCAAATTGACTCAGTTTCCGATACCCACCGGGCAAGGTGCCATTCTTGACGTTGGGAGCACGACCGATAAGATGGCGGGGGCTTCAAACGCCGCTCAGAATGGCACATCCGCGCGCGGCGGGATCCCTCCTCCTGTCACGCGGACGGGGAGATCTGGTTCCATTCTGGGGCGGCCCGGCACCTCCAGTAGGCAACCGAGCATTTCGTCCACTGCCTCTGGGCCTTCGTCCGTTGCAGATGCATCCACGGGCCCCTCGTCTGCGAGACCTCGGAGACAGAGCCATTATCCCCCAGTATCTAATACCAACATTGCAAAACCCCCCAGGAAGTCTATTGGTTCCGGTGTCGTTGAGACGGACTTTGGCAGCCGTACTGCGCAGCGGAGAAGACCGAGTCTGATGGCCAACACTGGCAGTGCAACCGATTTGACTCGGGCCTCGATTGATGCCGGTGCTGGCGTTGGGTTCGAGACCCCACGGAACCTCGCCAACAGCAGAGCCACCAAAGCTAAATCGATGCATCAACCGCTCCCCCGGGCCAACACCGCCAATCTGTCGACGCCAGACAGCACTCGCCTCTCGACCATTTCTCCACGATCCCCGCGAGGTGGTAGCAAAGGAAACAACAGCGGCTCGACGCAGTCAAGAAGGCAGTCCGTCATGCCCGGAATGCCGCACGCATCACACGCAAGCGGACTGGGTGCCAGGACCATCAGTCCTACAGACACGCGGAGAATGAAGCGCATGTCCATGCACCAACCTTCGAGTCTCAACCAGGCGGCCAACGCGCCGCCTCCTCCGCCGCTCGAGCATCGAGAGCACTCCAGATCGCCGTCCATGATACCGCGAAAGGCGTCTGCCACACCGTCTTCGTCCCGAACGACCCCCGACATCAACAGGAAATCTTACAGCTCTGGCCTCTCCATCACCTCGACGAACAGTTTCAATACCGTTCGAACCTCGACAGGCTCCATCCAACCCCGAGTCCCTGCCGCGGGAGCTGCGTCACGGCTACCGGCACCAAAGTCATCAACTTCGCATAATCATAACTCCCATTCCGCCGAAGACGAGGAGGAGGTTCCGCCTGTGCCTGCTATTCCGAAAGCGTACGAGTCACCACAGCATTCGGCCACAGAGACGTCGTTTTTGGACAAGCGGAAAGCCAATCTTGGAGCCGACGCTAGCAGCATTAATAGTAACTCGACTGGCAGCTTCTCCATCCCTTCGCTCCCCGAACCCGCTGTCACGGTGGCACGAAAGGCCAGTACCCGAAAGTCGACGAATGCGGCCGCCCCGGACGCCGAAAAGAAGGGGAATACATCATCCCAATCGAGAAGGAATCCCCAGCCCGTGCAATTGCCTCCAATCACTGTCGGCCCGCTGAACCCTTCCACAAGCGCGAAGATCGCGGCGCTGGGTCAAAATGGTCCTGACAGAAACCTGAGCCCACCTCCATCGCGCATCATCGCAAAGACGCCGACCACTCCCATGACCGCATCGAAGAGCTCCTTCTTCTCGAGAAACCGACACGACGAAAAGTCCGACGTGCCAAACCTGCGAAGCAACAGTACTGTGTACCATACCCGGCTCGACAGTGCATCTGGCGCCGAAGGTACCAGCTCGTCCGAGTCGTTCGGGGCAGTACCAGTACCGGTTCCGTTCAAGCCGACCAGGAAGCCTAGCGTGTCTCCGTTCCTGTCTTCTTCCGTTCCCAAGCCCGGCGCGGACCCCGCTTTCTTGAAGAGGTCGCAGACGGGCGACCTGGCAAGCACCGCAGAACCCCTCGAAGTGAAGCCTCATCTGAAGCCCTCTGGTCCCCGTGCCCAACGGGCTGTCAAGGGAAAGTCTCCCACGCCGCCGGTCTCCGACCCGGAAGAGCCGCCCACTCCGTCCTCGATGAGCTCTCTGCGTAGGAAGCTGAGCTTGTCGTGGAAGCGAAACACATCCAAGAGTGATTCCAAAGCCAATACTTCGGAAAAGGCAGTGGAACGCAGCATCAGCAAAGAACAAATGCCACCGCCTCGGCTACCCATCTCTGCGACAGTCGGCAACCTGAGCTCGGCCAAGAATAGCCCTAGCCCGTCGGTCAAGGCTAACAACTCATATCTTGAATCACGGAGGAGGAAGAGCTCGGCCGCGAGCCTCGGCCATGACAGAACCAAGAGTGAGAATTGGACCACAGCCTCCGTCCCAAAGACCCCTAGCGACTCCCACCCTCACAACTCGTCCGTCATGCAAAAGATTTTGCGTCCGAAGGCTTCGACGACTACTATGCGCCAACATGACCCGTGGACGGCCGAGCTTGACAAGGACGATTTGGTTGCTGAGGACGAAATGAAGAAGATGGGCTCGAAACGCAAGGAGACGGAGATCGCGGCTAGGACGCTCGACGCCCTAAGGAAGCGCGCGACGCCAAAGGAACGGGTCGGGGCCCAGGAAGCGATTCGGATTGCCATGCTCAACATATACGAGCGCGGCGAGATTGTCGACTACAATGACATCTACTTTTGCGGGACACAAAACGCCCGCAAGGTGGTTGGTGACCTTCAGTCTGATGCCCCCAATTTTGGCTACGACGATGAACGTGGAGACTATACGATAGTTCCCGGGGACCATCTCGCGTACCGATACGAAATCATCGACATACTCGGAAAGGGAAGTTTCGGTCAGGTTGTCCGGTGCATTGATCACAAGACAGGCGTACTCGTGGCTGTCAAGATCATTCGCAACAAGAAGCGGTTCCATCAGCAAGCCCTTGTCGAAGTCAACATTCTGCAAAAGCTTCGCGAATGGGTGAGCAACGAATGCAGTGTCCTTTTTCCGTGCTTCATCCGCTGACCGTCTTGTAGGACCCCAAAAACCGACATAGCATGGTCAACTTTACTCATAGCTTCTACTTCCGAGGCCACCTGTGCATTTCGACCGAGCTCCTGGACATGAACCTTTACGAATTCATCAAAGCGAATGCCTTCCGCGGGTTTTCTCTGAAGCTCATTCGCCGTTTCACCAAGCAGATGCTGAGCTCACTGAACCTGTTGAAGCAACACAAGGTCATCCACTGCGATCTCAAGCCCGAGAACATCCTGCTTCGGCATCCGCTGCATTCGGAGATCAAGGTCATTGACTTTGGCTCAAGCTGTTTTGAGAACGAGAAGGTGTACACTTACATTCAGTCACGATTTTACCGATCGCCCGAAGTTATCCTCGGCATGACGTACGGTATGCCCATTGATATGTGGAGTCTGGGATGTATCCTTGCCGAGCTCTTCACGGGAGTGCCCATTTTCCCTGGAGAGAACGAGCAAGAGCAACTGGCTTGCATTATGGAGGTGTTTGGCCCCCCGGAGAAGCATCTTATCGAGAAGAGCACCCGCAAGAAACTATTCTTCGACTCGATGGGCAAGCCGCGCCTGACGGTATCCTCCAAGGGTCGCAGGCGCCGTCCATCCTCCAAGACACTGCAGCAAGCCCTTAAGTGCGACGATGAGGCATTCCTTGATTTCCTCGCAAAGTGTCTGCGCTGGGATCCTGATAGGCGCCTGAAGCCGGAGGAAGCCATCCACCACGAATTCGTCAGTGGCAAGAAGATGGCTGCCCCTTTGCCACGAGTCTCGGCCACTCGTGACGCGTCGCCGGTCAAGCGTCACACCGTCGCTGCACCGCGACCTCTTCCCGAACCTCCGGCCGCCGGTCTTAAGAACGGCATTCGATCGAGAGAAGTTAGTGGTGCAAGCCCTCACAAGCCCGTTTCGGGGGCATCATCTCGCAGACCCTCTGTGGCCACCAGTGGGACGGTCCATGTAGCCACTGCCAAACGGACTAGCACCGGCCAAGGCGGTGTCACAGCTGGTACCAGCAGTCTCCCCCGCGCTGCAACTAGGACGGTCAGCGCCAAACAAGACTTAGCTTCCGCCGGAGCCACCGCGGCCATGAGCCGAAGAGGACTGTGAGCGGCCCCACAGGCAATGACGGCGTATGATGGAACGGTAGACAATGGGTTGAATCAATGGTTGGCGAGACGGTTTGCAAATCGTTGGGTAGTTGATTGCTTTTATTTGTTTTTTATCCCCTCTTAACGTTACGTCCCTGACGAGTAGCGAAAATATTCCTGCGGCATGAGCCACGCTTGAATGCAGTGACGGAATACCCAGCACGAGAGTCACAACCGGGAGGAAAGGAGTCAGATTTGGGCATGGCGGGACAGTTTTCTTCATGATGAGCGCAAATCCGGTGCTGTCAGCAGACGCACCGTTTTGGTCATTCAACCGCGACATTTTTCGTTTTTCCCACAGAACCCCCCCCCTCTTCTACCCATCTATATACAGACGTGGAGCTTAGACCCGTAGGGAACGAAGAGCAAAGGGGGGGAGGCGGCGGACGCTTTTGTCTTGCGACACAGGTCTACCTGTCTGGTGAGGAGGGCGTTTGAGCCAGGGTCGATACCCGAGAAGGCCAGCTAGTGGCGACCCATCGTTGCCTAGGCTGCGAAAAGCCAGGGGCAGAGGCAAAGATATGTATATTAATAATGATGAATGGTCTTGAATCGAATGCTGCAGACTGGGGAAGGCGAGTTGTGACAGGTGGTGTGGAAGCAGACGAAGAAGAGGCGGGGCAGCAGCGACGTTTTAGCCGATGGCAACTTGGACGTCGAGATGGACAAGAAAGACGGCTCAAATGCAACACGAGGTGGCCTAGCCGGGCTCGCGATATGTGGTCCTCGTGGCTGGGAATCCTAGACAGTCGACGAAAGACCAGAATCATGGACAACGGCTTTCCCCTCCGTAGGCTAGCTACCTAAAAGATGAATGGAAGAGCAAAGGTACAGAGCCCAAAAAAGAAGAGACAAGAAGAAGGAGAGGAAAACAGCGTGGCGAGAGCGTGTGTTCGTCTGGTCCCGTATTTGAAGAGAGTTCGGCCATGCGCGCCCATGACGTACGACGGCGAGGCGTGTGTTTTCTCCTTTTCTTCCCGAGACGTTTTTACTATACCTATATATTTTTATCGTCGGCTTCCATACGCTGGACTGACACTCCTAGGCAGCAAGGAAGGTTGTTTTTGGACCGCAATTCACGGTATGATGTCAGATAGAAAGAGAGTGAGAGAGAGCGAGAGCACGACTTGGGGGTCAGCTGGGCCATGGTACCAATACCAGGACCAATCGCCAGTTGCCAGCCGGAACGCCTGCTGTAACCAAACGGGTGGTCGAGGCCTCCATAGCCCTCTTCAGAGGTCAGCACCCATTACATGCTCACGCCCCCCCCCTTCCCTCTCGGACTCTTAGTCTTTGGCTAGGGGCAGAGAAAGATACGCCGTGGTCCCTTTGCCGGGGGCCACAGGCTCTTGGGGTGAGACGGAACGAGACGAGTGATGAGATGCTGCAAAAGAAGCAGCAGAAACGGTGTGGGAGATGAGACGGGATAGAAGCGGCGCATCCCAAGTTGCAAGATTCATCGAGACTTCTGGTTGAGTGTGCCACACAAACACGCCCACCCACTAACCCTCTCTTCCCTGACTCTTCCGTAGGCTTGCCCGTGGTGTCTGCGAGACAGGGGGACGTTTTGCGAATAGTTTACGACTCAATAACCTATCTTTTCTCCTTTAGCGCGGACGGTCATTGGTCACGTCCGTTGGCCTACCCGGACATTGTAGGGAGGGGAACATAAACAGGTAGGCAGTCGAGTCAATTCCAAAATCCTCCCATTTCCCGCGACCCCTTGGCACACGTCGCGGGACCTCTCCTTTCGGGGAGGACATGGCTCATTTTACACGTGTACTGCACTAGACAGCACGGTGGGATATGTAGCAACGTCAAGGGCATATCCTAGCCAAGCTGAAAGAGACCCTTGACTGGGGAGCAGATGCGTGCTTGAAATCGGCTTCGCGGTGTATTTGGACGTGTTACCGCTCTTTCTGACTTTGACCTCGCATGTCGGTATGGCGCTCGAACACTACGTTTTAAGAAAAAGGACTTATTATTCGTTCACTTTCTTGCGGCAGAGAATTGACAATGGGAAGGGGGGGGGAAGATCGGATTGTGCCAATCTTCGACGAGAGAATGAGAGTATGTCCAGGCTTGCAGACAGCTGCGCGGTAAAGCGGCTGACATTCGACCGACAGTGGAGACTCGAAGCGCAGTATGCCTCGCAGGATTCGGCTTCAAAGACGGGCGGGTGTTTGCCATCCGACCCCATGGGTCCGCGGGATCTGCGCGGATGTTCATGATCGGCATGTCGAAGCTTGGACATGTTCAAGACCAAGCGAAGCAGAGGTAGCTCGCTTGTGATGCAGCGCCCGAAGGAGCAAGCTCGTTAGACGCCCGGGGGGGCGGGGGCCTTGACGGAGCCGAGGCAGGTTGGGGTGGCCCCGATCTCGTTGAGCCTCACCCTTGCCACCGCGGTGACTTGTTTCAATATAGGGGTCCAAGGCGAAGGAGTCAGAGTTGACTCCGCCGCGGGTGCTACCGGTACTGCTGCTGTTGCTGTTACTAGATCGAAGAAGCTCAATTGGCTGTTGGCACAACAGGCATCCGACAGATCCAGGATCTTTCTCTTTGGAGGGACCAGGGATTTGAGGCCGCGGGAAGAGGCCAACGGCGGAGCTGAGACATGTGTGCGAGACCAAGAAGTAAGTTGCGGCACAATTCGGGGACTGCCTAATGAGGTCGGACGTTCGTCGGATCTGTTTTGCGGTAGGTCGCACGGTTACCGTTGAAGGGCAGCATCGGCCGAGTAACACGGATTTGGAGGCGGGGCGTGGCTGGGGACACGGAGCCAAGCCCAGGTGTGGTTCAGCACAACTCGGCACTAGCCTTCATTTGGCGTCAAGTTTCAACAACGGCGGCGGGCGATTCTGGGACGCGATCTGGGACCAACGAGGAACGGTTATGGGGCAGGGGAGGGGTGAAAAAAAGGCACTGGACCATGAGAAACACGGCGTAGAGTCAGGCGAGTGAGTCGAATGACGGCAAGTCACCAATCACTGATCGTAGCCAGGGCGTTTAGCAAAAGCGAGGGTTTACAGGTGCGTCCATTGATGTCGATGACGGATGGGCCTATACGCGAATTGGGGCAATTTGTAAGATGAAGGGCGTAGTAGAGTACATTCGCGGTGGAAAGATGGTAAGCGGTGAGACTTCAAGCCGACTAGACAGGCATTCGGGACACGACTGCATGATCTCGCTTGTGTGGAAAGGTCAGTGAGTACGAATACAGTAGGGAGAATCAACGGCGTCCGCAGTGCTTCGGGCGGCATGGCGGTAGTCGCATGCGCAGAAGTGTGGAAATGTCGAGCAGGAAGACCCACACAAGACCGACGGCGACTCCGGCCAAGACGTGGTGAGAAGGACGGGGTAACGGCGTTGAGCGGTGGATTAAAGTGGACCTGCGACTATCGATGCCACCGTGATGGGAGGAGGAGACCCTGCTTCTGCTGTTTGCCCTGCTGGCCCTGGTCTCGGTGATGTGGTTGAGCCCTTGGTGGCTTGCTGACTGCGAGGCTGTGCTGGAGCTAAGGGGGCAAGGGTCATCATCTAGAGAGTGTGCGGCCGATGGATAGATGACGTCCAGTGGCAGGTTGAGGAGCATGTCTCTGCTTTCGGTCGTCATCCAATCGCTTGCGCTACCTGTAAGACAGTGTACCCTTGCACCCGGCGACTATCCCTCGCAAGAATGAAGCGCGGGCGTGCGTGTTGAATCGACTTGACGAGGCTGATGCCTTGAGCGTCCGTTAACGAGATGAAGTCATTCGAGGTGCATGGTGATGGTATGTTGTCCGCCTGTTCCGTGGCTCAGGCCGACGGTTCCGCAGATGGATAAGTAAGCCGACACTCTCCGGATATAAGGGCGCATAGCCTGGATGTTTCTTTGCGAGGAATCCGCGCTATCGAGGGTACCGCTCGCTAGATAGGTCAAGGTAGCCCTGCAGTCGAATCCCGTCGCGGATGCAGAATGTGGTGAAAAGACGGAAAGAAAATGGAAAAATGGACGTCCCCAGTCAGTAGCCTGTCAGTATTTCTGCAACGCGCACCTCCGCTCGGTTCCGCAGATGGGGCCCCGGCGGACAGTCGGAGCCACGGGTACGGCGGCATACTGAGACAGGTCGTATCGATCCATTATTATCGGGCACCAGAGGACGCGCACGCATGGATGCACCGCATTTGCGCGGCCCAAGTCGTGGTGCCCCGAATGTGACAGTCGACCGGGCGTAGAAATAAATGTCTTGGTAGATATGATGACCTTCGATAGGAACAGGCTGCCAAAGGATTCGTCGCAGTCTCTCTCGTCAAGGCCAAGTCGAAAGTGGGGGTTACACGAAGAAGTGGCAGCGCGCGCGAGTGTCATAACTTCTCTAGGCAAGGTGCGGCGGCAACCTGGGTACGGCGTAGGGCAGGACTTTTGACGTAGGTCTTGTATCGGGCCCGTCTTGCACGAGGTGCGTCGGCCCCAACGCGACGTGGAGGGCCTGTGTTGGCCTTGCATTGATGGTGCAGTGCAGTACCGAGGGCGCTGATGACGAGGCTCTACCGAATCCACTTGACCGTCGTCCTTAACGGGTTCCTGGATCCGTTCCTGGGCGCCTCCGTCAACAGCCGGCTACAAAGGCCCGTCCGGCTGCGGCCGCCAGTTCATCGACCGTGACTCGGTCTTGGGACGTACCGGGCTGAGATCGTAGGCCACACCCCGAGATAAGTACCGTGGAATGGACGATGGATGGGACGACTTGACAGCGGAACATCGTCTGCTATAGTGGACGGCTAGAATAAGTGAGGGTGGGTTGGTTGGGTGCCGACTAGCAAAAGCGATGCGAAGGCCTGGGGCCCGCATCGCGACGAAAGCCGGCCGTCGTTTTGTCACGAGAACGATATCGTGTGTGACGCATCGAATTTCGGCACCGTCAGAGCCAAATCCCAGTCGACACGTCGCAGATGAGCAAAGTGTAAAAGGTCGCAATGCAGGAATGGGTTTGTGTGGATGTCATTGGGAAATCGTCTCTCTCTCTATCTCGCAGTAGTACAGTATGTCTGTGGGAACGATTAGAAGGTACCTATCCGTAGGTACCTACCTACCTACCGAGGTAGATTGCTGACCCAGATACCTTGGCGTGCCTAGACTGGGATGGGGCTGCAAATACAGCACGTGAGAGCCATGCTGGTCAGGGTTCAACGAAGTCAACCAATTGACGGCCTTGGCGGGCACGAGCTTTCGTAATCAAGCACAAGAACTTGCCCTTTTTGGACTTGCTAGGTATCCATACTCTGTACTCCGTACTCCGTACCTACCTAGGTAGTTTCAGTTGCGACTAGGTACGTATCGGAGTGCTGCCCCCTGCCTAGGCACCTACTATTAGGCATCCCCTCCCCTCTCGGTTCCCTCATTCGTTCTTCCATGTGCCATCCAAAATCCTTCCCATAACCTGGAGCTCGGAGTCAAGGATATCCCTGCAGTCGCCCAGAGCAGCCACTGGCCCCAGGCCCGATCATCTCCCTTTCTCACATTGAATTTGTTTCTGTCATCCACCGCGCGACCTGCACCTCTCCCTCCACCGGCTATGCATCTTGTCACAACCACGACCGGCGGCGGCGGCAGCAGCAGCAGCAGCATTACCAACATCACTTACACGTGCCCATGATGATGCCAAACACGTCCGCTGACTTGCGTCCCCGGTGCCCAAGTTGGCCTACAGCCACTCTGCAGCCTTCACACTCGGGGCTTGGTCAATATTACCGACTATTCGTCGACGTCCTCCTGGGCTCCCTCACTAAGTCACGCTTGGTCTGCCCCGCGTGTCAGTCAACTTTCTATTCCGCACGAGCTTGCGACTGTCAACTCCCGAGGTCCCAGCGGAACTCGGTGAAAGCTGCATTGCATGCCGGTGCTGACGATGGTGGTGTCGAGCCTCCTCGCAGCATCCGAAATTCACAACTTGCCTGGCCATACCCAGGGGAGAACTAGCCTGAAGATCATCGTCAGCACAGCGTGGCCTAGGTTGACCAAGACACCATCCGTCGTCTCCTTGCCAGTCAAACTTTGACAGCACGCCAGGCCAATACCGGAGCCTTGGACTTGGAGGGAAGGACCCGTCGATCATGGTCTCAAACATGCGTTCGCATCGGTCGAATGGGATTTCATCCTCTGTGAAACCTGCATTGGCCGCCTTACGGGGGATTGTCGGGGAGCCGTTGCGCCCAAGACGTGGTTGGCGTTTGCTTCCGCGGGACTCGGAGATGCTCACCACATAACTCACTGGAACCTCTCTCTCCTCTTCCCCACCCCTGACATCGCATCGAATCTCACCATTCAACATCACCAGGAACCCTGCGATCCGAGAGGGTTGCCCGTCGTCGCTCACCAGGTGCCCGGGTCTGATCTCGACATGGCCTCCAATGACGACATGCTGCTAAGCGCATTTGATCTGACCATTCTCCCGATAACATGGGAAGAACATGGAACATTCGCATGCAGAAGCTCCCGGCCGTTGTCAGCACCAGCACCGATCGGGCACGTACGACGGCCAATGGGCGACATCAAGGCCACCACCAGGTTCAGTGGAACCTCAATCCAACTTTAGTGACCAGCATAGCCTTACCCTGGCGACGTGCTACATGGTCGGCAGCAGCCGTCATCTCACCCAGCCTTAACGCACGACTATCCTTTCTCGTCATGGTCAGCGCGAGGTCGTCTTCTCGTTCGTTCATCTGCCGTCAGTCCCGACTTTGGTGGTTCAAGGATGTTTGCAACCTGCAATTAGTATGCTTCGACCATCTATTATCGGCATCTCGACAGGGACGACTGCCTTCGACTCGGTCTGCTCTGTATAGTGTACGCTTAGTGTCCAGTCAGTGCACGGCGTTTTGCTCTTGGCACTGGGCGATCGCCTTCTGTACGACGAGGATCCGAAGCGGTCGCTCGCATGCCAGCCCATCACAGCGAAAGCCTTGTGCAACAGTAGCCGAATCCGGCACGGTACCTGACACGCGGTTCGAACCCCCCCTGGCTTGCTGTGCTCTAAGAGGAAACGCGCCCAACTGCCCCAAGATGAATGCTTCCAAAACAGTCCTTTGGCTCATTCTCCACGATGAGTGTTGCGGGCTTCAGAGGGCGGCGAATTCATCGGGCGACGGATCACCATCGAGGGTCCCATATCAACTCTACAGACTCATGGCATATGCGCTTATTCAATCTGGCCAGAATCGACAAGGCTCCGTGGCCATCCAGCGAGTGTTCGTAACCACACTGTGGGATGCACGGGTTCTATGGAGGGGTTCGCGAGCCTCTTTTAGCAAACGCAGCCGTGCGCTAATGGACCCTGCTCCGACGAAGGTTCCTGTCCAGCCGGTCCTCTCTCATTTGTGGACGCGACAGACGAGTTCTGAAAATACACAGCATGACGGTCGATTGATCTTATGCCCCGATCGATTAGGAATCTCGGCCAGGGCAACACTGAACGCAACCACACTTTAATGTTCCTCGTGAGAGGATTCCCTGGGCGGCTAAGGGCACTGACCGTTTATGATATGGCTAAGCGCAAGAACTCAGGTCTTACTCGGTGCGGAGATGCAGAGTCAGCCCTGTTGTCCAAGACATGGAGCTATCTTGGGTTCTGTACGCTGCCCTGCCTGCTGCTGCTGCCAACAGCGCTGATGTCGATGCGCAGTGCGACCAGCCAGCCGATTATAGACACTCTCGGCGTCTCTGTTTCGTCCTTCAAGCGCAACCATAGCCCAGGGCGACAGCAGTACCAGCAGCATCAGCATGGCATCAGCATGGCATCAGCACCCAGTACCTGACAGATGACGCAAAAAAGAGAGCAGTGCCTGGATCGGCAGCAACACGGACGACGACAAGGGCGATTGTGCATTACCTTGCCTACCGAAGATAGGTTAGGTGCTTTGCTCCCAGAAACGTTCGTTCCATCGGCGTAAATCACCACTCCCCCATAACGGTCCAGACCACTACGCAGAGCCAATTGGGTTTCATCGGTTCTCTCCCATTCGTACAACCACCCACCCATGCCCGTCCCATCCCATCGCGCATCAGCCCTGCTGCACCTCATCAACCCAAAGTACGGGGACAAAGCCGGCAGTGTCCATTTTGAGAAACGGGTTCGATTGGGAAGGATGAGGATGACTCTTTTGACCGACCCGGTTCCCCATCACCATATGCAGCATATGTGCAGTGCCTGTACACTACACTACCACCCTTACCTTATCCCCTGCCATCCCAGCATATCACCCCCATCCATCTCCATCCACACACACACCACAGCACACCTTTGTTGCCCTGTCCAGCACGCCCACCCACCCACTCACCCCCCTCCCCAGCCCGTTTTTCTACCTCTGACGCCCTCTCTCCGCCTGCTCACATCTGCCTCTCTCGGACTCACTCTTTCTCTTCTCACACCTTTTTTTTTTAACCCTGCTGCGCCTTACCGGGCCATGATGGTAGGTGCAAGGCACCTTTTCCTGGTCGTTACCCTGCGCCATCAGGTACTCTGTCTGCATTTCGCTCTAATGCACAAGATGCAGCCTTAGTCATTAGTCTCACTCAGATGACATCCACCGTCCACTGTCAAGGTCCACTGCTGCCTTAGATCTGGGACGCTTCTTTGCGAACTGTTTCCTGTGTGACGACTGCCAGGCTGCCAGAACCTATAAGGCCGTGATGCCTTCGCTCCTCTCCATCTCTCTGTCCCCTTATCTGCTTCCGTATAAGTCATCACGATCACACTCACTTGAGTTTCCTTTCCTATTTCCTTTCCTGCCTCATATCCCCTTGCTTTGTTGCATACCAAAACTGGGCGACTTTCAGTCCCACTGGTCGTCCCTCATCTCGATACCCTATCAAAAACCACAGCTACACACATACACACACGCGCGCGCACACACACAACTCTGAAGGAGATAAAGTCCATCCGGTCTCCCCTCGCACATCATATCGAAAACCTGTTCAACCATCACTCGCATCGATCAACACTTTGTCTTCCAAGTCACTCCGTCCAACCGTTACAATGTGCTACCAAATCGTCGAGCTCTACTCTGCTTGCCGGTGCCTCTACTACCAGCACGCCATCGACAGGTGTGCCGGCTATGGACGCCCGGGACACAGCATCCAGAAGAGAACAATCTTGGTCGGATATGCATGCCATGCCCACTCGGAAGGACACGGACAATACGCCTCACAACACACGTATTCCGACTCTGGCTACCACTCCAGCCACTCGAACAAGAGCTCTCGCCACTACCGGTAAAGTGTCTTGTCTTCGGTGACGGGTTGCTGTACATGGCATTTCCCGATGCTGGAGCTTTTTGCATTTGACAACTGAGTTGCCTACCTCTACTCCCTTAGAGGAAGGGCGACTTCTCGGGCACTACAAGCATCCCAGCTATCTCTACTCTTTGTCGGCCACGACCGGTTGCTGTTTTCGTCTGCACCCTCCACTATTCGATGACTATCTGGCCGATGACCACTACGGACACCTTCATACTCTGACCATCTCCACTTTCCCGCTTTCTTGGAACATATCTCGCTCTCACGCCCCGCCATGAAGTTCAGCAATGAAGTGATCGAAGACAGAGACGAGATCACGAACGTTATGGAAACGGTTTTCACGGCCTATCGGTTGTCGCCCCATTGCGCCACGAAACAAACGACACCTTCCACCGTGCCCACGGCCCCCTAGTCTCTCTCTGACTTGCGAAACCATTTCAACACCCTATTTTCTTTCTTTCTCATCAATCTCAATTCCCCCCTTCCTTACGCGCTCTCTCTTTTCTTTTTCGAACTTGAACTTGCATAGCGTTGGCACTGGGTTTTGCATCGGACGGTTAGGTTGAACGGAAGCATACAAGAGATGCCTTCACTTCTCATCGGCGGGTCCTCGGCTTTCTCTGTTTGCCTTGGAGGCACTTTTTCCTCTTCCTCACCCCAGTCCGGTCGGGAGAGGGTTCATCACGCGGCGGCATGTTTCTATTCTACAGGCATTCGGCACGAGTTTTGTTTTTATCTTCTGTATTTTACTGGCAGGCTTCGATGCATTGGCGAGGGAGGATACCAGGCGTTCAGGTTGGGAAAGGCACACGGACATGCCTGTGCATGCGACGCATGGCAGGGTCATGTGGACAAGCGAGGTTCTCTGCTGCTTTTTTTGTTTCTTTTTAAATGCATGCTTTTTCCTTTTTTTCGCGTACTCTAAATGCCTTTCTCATTTTTGCTTTCCAGCCAAAATCTTGTTCGTCCCTCTTGTCTGATTTGTATCACCACACTTTATCTAACAGACCTTACAGGACAACAGTGACGGACGACAGCAAAAAATAAAAAAGCGGACGGTACTGGATACTCTCCAACGACGGAAGAAGAATCATTGCATTTTATTTTGTTGGGATGTGTTTCGATGCTGGGCATTGAACACGCTTTAGCAGAACTCTACTCTAGTATCTCAGTCGGGCGAGGCATTACTGCCAACCCCTCCTGGTCAGGAACCGAGGGGTAGGAAAGACAGGATGACAACCAGACCTGCAGGAACTGAGCTGGTCACAATGGAGGGAGGGGGCAGTCTATGGCAGCATGGCCTGTCCAAGGAGACAATGCATTAGAAACGATAAACCTTGGAATAGACGGAAGAAAGACATTCACAGAAGAGCCCGTGGAGTAGTCAGTAAACAACAGCAAGCTCAAAATTATCCACATCGGAGTGGCAAAAAAAGACAAGAATGGCCTCAATTGAATATGAGTCGAGATGCCGCCGTTAGGCTACCTACCTAGGCAGACTCGAGTCAATCTTGGCTGCGGGTGAGCCAATTGGAAAGGCAGGGAGAGGATGACCCAATGGCAACCTGGAATCGCCCCCCCTTCGGGTCGGCAACCCATCACGCAGGCACTTTACTGAATGGGCAGACAAGTTTCGACGAGCAGACAGACGTCTGGAAGGATTCGCATGAAATGATCGGGTGTCGTGGGGGGGGGGGGAGGCAACTTTGTTTCGAGGATGGCGCAAACATGGCACCGGGGAGAGGGGGGAGGTGGTAGCTTTGGTTGCGGTGCTCCTCCGGCCGACTGCTCCCTCTTCTTCGGCGGTAGAGAAGACGGCCGATAGGCACCGACATCCGGGCAAGGGGCATCTCTTACACGCCATTGGCCGGGCGGGTGGTGGTGGCTTGGGGGCCGTAGACAGCCCCTGTCGGGCATGTTGAGACCCGGAAAACTATTGTGTTTTTGTGATGGGAGGAAACATACGGGGAGAGGGGAGAGGTGTGAGTGNGGGGGGGGGGGGGTTGGAATAGGTGGGATATTACGAGAGGAAGGGAATGAGCATGCTCGGTTGTGGTGATTCAAGGTTCTGACCGAGTACGGCGGAGAATGGGACGGCCGCGCGGGAGGCCTTTGGATGCACGGACGACGGGCGGTCCCCTGTCGGGGTAGGGATTGGGGAGTGAGGAGGATGAGTTGGAGGAGGAGGAGGAGGAGGAGGACAGCGACAGGGCAGGGGGGAAATGAGCACCCACGTCGTCGAGGTTGAAGAAAGGGAATCCGGAACAAGTGGTGGTGGGTTTGGCCCGCGAGCTCATAGGGATGGGCGTGGATTGGTTGATTGTTCGAACGTCCCGAGTGAGGGACGGAAATGGGGATCGGATGCATGGGTCTCATGCTCGAATGCAGAATGAGGCTCAGGGTTGCGTGTGAATATGGTGCAAGGGAGGGGGGGGAGGTTGAGGTAGCATCAGGTAGGGAAGCGGATGATGGGTACCTAGAAGGAAAGCCTCGTGCCAAGAGAGTGAGAGGTAGACCGAGATACGGGCCGGTGGTAGTGGCTGACACCGGAAGAGGAACCGGGGTCGGGATGCAACGAGGATGGGATGGGGCATGGCATGGCATGTTTCCATGAGACCTGGGAAAAGTAAACGAGTCGAAATCGGTCGACGGACATGATGTGCGTGAGGAAACACCAAAAAAAGGGTGTTGTGTGGTTGGTGCACGCGGGTGGTTTTTTTTTTTTTTTTTGGTCGGGCAATACTCCGTACAAACACCTACCTATCCGTACCTAGATAATGGGGGGGTGTGGTACCTCTCTTGTGAGATTCAAGGTTTTTGGCTTTCTAAGAATAGGTTTATTAGCCTCTGTGCCGGGGCGCGGGCGGACGGACGAACTGGGTGGTGTGGGGACGAGACGAGACAAGACGAGAGACGCTGCCGCGGCCGTCGCGGCAGATGGGCCGCGTCAGAGGGTGCCAGCGTGCTCGGAAGTGGGAGAATAAGCGATGAGGAAGGGAGGGAGAGACGCGCTTGTTTGGGAATAGCCGCAGGCAGGGGTGGGGAAAATGTGGAAGGGGGAACTAGGGTGGGTTTTTTTCTGTGTGTGACACTGACAGGTGAGGCGGTCGGGTCGGTGTGGGGAGCGAGATGGAGCTAGCGACCTGGTCGTAGATTTCGAAATCCAAGACGGGTTCAGTGGTTGCCATATGGTGTGGGTTGGGGTCTAAAAATGAACTTGCCAGGGGAAAGGGGTGGGAGGTGGGAGGCTCGCAGCGAAAGATATGAGAGAGAGGCAGAGAGGCAGATAGAAAGTGGTTAGCTCTTCTCAGTTTGCAGCATGGGGGGGGGGCCTTCCCCCTTCCACCACCCCTTTTGGAACAAGTGTTTCTTCTTGGATAGTGTAACCGGGCTTTGGGACGACGGGGATGGTGGGAGGGAACCGATTGTGGGTGGTGGGATTTACCGCTGCCGCGTTTGGTGGTACAGATAGGTGCCAATGCGCAGTCGGTGTGTGTGTGTGTGTGTGTGTGTGTGTGTGTCGGGGAGATGGATTAGTGAGCTAGCTGGTGGAGACGAAGGAGGGAGGGTTGAGTGAGATTGCATGCGCGACAGACGCGACAGGACGCATGCAAGCGCTTTTGGTGCGTGTCGCCGTCCAGCTGCAGGCTCTTTAGGCGGGCTTGACGCTAGGGCTCTGTGTCACCGTCAGTGCTGCTGCGGATGACATCCGGAAGAGGTTAGTCTGAGCTCCTGCGTGTCCCGTCTGCAGGCTCGGGTGGTGGTGGATGGGTGATGCTTCGCTTTCCCGGGGTGTGTGCGATGGAGGCGTGTGTGAGCAGTGTATGCGGCGGCGGGCGTGAGGACATGACGATGTTCTGCGTTGTTGGGAGTGGGATCCCAGGGATATGGATACACCATTGGGGAGGGGGGGGACAAGACACGGGGTGATGGGGGAGGAGGAGGAGGAGGAGGAGGAGGTGCCGGGGTTGGCACTGGATATGACAACTCGACGTTCGGTCTGCAGATCTCGGTCGCAGCTTGTCTCGGTTCTCTGAGAGGTTCACAACTTACACCGGTCGTATTTCCTGCCCAGGGGCCATGGGACTCCCCTGTGCTGCCCCATTCTGGGCGTCTTGGGGACCATCTGAACTGGGTAAAAGTCGTGTGCAGCAAATGCAAGTCTCGGAATGCCATTTTCTTGCCGGGCGTCCCAAGATCCACGGCCACGGTTGGCGGGCTCGGCATGGTTTCTTTTTTTCTTCCCCCTCCTTTTCTTCTTTCTTTTCCTTTTACCGTTTCTTTTTGTGTGTACAACACCCCCTTCCTGCCTTGATTCTGCATGGCGAGGTTTGTACTATTGACGAGGGGTCGCCTTGGCTGCATATCCCCTTCGAGGTTGGGCGGGGACTGATGGAGTTCGGCATGCGGTGCCGGGACGACGGGCAGTCCAAAGACCAAGACAGAAGGATTCGAACCGATCGAGATATCGGGTCCCCGGGAGCGGCTTGAAGGAAGGAGGCCCGGCGCCGGCCGGGAAGGGTACTGTGCGTATTGCAGCCGGATGCTGCATCCGCGGAGTGGGCCCTGGGGCACTGTGGCCCGCCCGAGAGGCCAGGAAGGGGGAAAGGGGGGAAGACACTTCGCGCGATCGCTGCGAGTTCATGCTGGTGGTAGACGAGGGGGTTGCGGAAGGATTCGGCCGAGTGCAAACAAGACGAACTCCAATCGGTGCAAGAAAGCAAACATTGATCACGAACGAGGCAGGAACAAACAGTGTTTACTGCTGGGATGGTGCGGCCGAGGGCGGATAACTGGGTCCTGTCGGGCAGAATCGATGCTTGGCTTGGCCCCTCGTCTCGGACTCCTCGGTTGTGTCATTCCCTCCCTTCCCCCCTACATGTGGCCAGGTAGTCGAATCATCACTGTGCCCCTCGACCCCCCTCGGTCGCATATCCGCTCGCCGTGTGTGCGAGTCGCAGCGAGCTCCCTGGCAGTGAGTGATCGCGCCACGTGCGGGCAGGCCCCTTNNNNCCCCGGCAGAATTACCTGCGCCGTACGACGTATCTTTGGATATGGTGCATATGAGGATTCTTGAGAGCGCGCCAGTCTACCTGGATTGGGAGAGTTCTAATTTGGGCGCGCCCGGGTTCGCTTGATTGCGATGGCCTGCGAGGGAGGCAAGGCAAGGGCTTCGCTTGAGAGAGAGAAGTTGGGAAGCAGATTGGGAATGGCAGGGAAACGGTGACGTTGGAAACGCCAGTCGGTTATGCAAAGCCGTCCGCGGCTTTGCATGCCCCGGGGCCGGAGTGCTTGGCTGGCTGGCTGACTGGCTGGCTTCGGCTCAAGTCTCGGGAGGATTGCAAAGCATCGTGTGTATGCCGTATGCATCATGTATGTATGCGACAACACTTTCGCGTAGCCTCGGAGCATGGCGCTTCGGCCGGCGTTCGCTCCCAATAAGTGGCCTTCGCATGATTAGACAAGGGCATAGGGTCGAGAAGGAACCTTTGAAAGGAGCAGTAGAGGCAGAACAACACCCGTAACTGTATCTAGCTGGCCGAGATGCATTCGGTCTTCTAAACCAGTAAGCTGAAGGGCGTGTATGAATGATCCTACTGCGCTTGTACCAGTGGAGGAGGAGGGTGAGTTTGTCAATTTGGGGAGTCGCCAGCTGTCGTTGATGATACACGTCACATCACAAGCGCATTGCATCAGCTCATCGATTGCAATACATCGTAGTCATCGCCTCCCACCCTTCCCCAAGCCATTGGCCGAGGTCCGGGTTCCTGTAATTGCAAACCCCAAACGAAAAGACTGAGATGAGATGCTCGTAGTTGTGCCTGTCGGTCGTTGCCTGGAATGGGGTTCGGAAGGGGGGTGGGGCAGTGAGCAAGCGAGCGAGGCGTGAGTGTTGTTGCTGCTGCTGCTGCTGCTGCTTGGGGATCATCGCTGGCATTGGTTCTGATCCAAGAAAAGACATCCCGGCCTTGGCTTCGGGCAGAAGAGGCTACGTAGCGGTACCGAGATGCGGCAAAAGAGAAGCAAGCAGTGGTTGACTGCAACGTGAGGTTTCTTTAGGATTCTGCGTCGTTGATGTAAGCTGTTGCTGCGTCGTGAGGCAAAAGCCGGGGGGAGGGGGGGGAGGTGGGCGTAGGTGTGGCCGTGGGCGTGGCCGTGCGGGATGTGAGGCTCGGTTCCGCTACACCACACCGCCGTGGTCTCATCGCGTCCCTGAAGACGTGTGCAAGGTGCCTAGCATGTAGTTGCTACGGCAGGGTGTAAGGCCAAGCCGAGTGTGAAGCGGGCGAAAGGATCACGAACGATCTGACGGGGGCGCACAGGCGGTGGCGGATGGGGGCCCGCCCCGAAGGACTCGGCAAGGAGCCGCCGCTTCTTCTTCTCACGGGGTCGGACGGTGGCGGCAGGATTCAGTAGGATTGAGTCGACCCGCTGGGGGCGGCTGGGGAGAGTGTAAACCTCCCTGGGCTGGGGCGGCCTAGAACCACATCGCCTAATGTTTCCAGGACTTTCCCTACCTACCGACAATGAGGTCACACTGGAGAGTCTGGACAGCTGGGTGGCGACCGAACGTTTCACTCACCAGCGGGCAGAGTCCAGCGGGCGCAGTCAGTGAGAGAAAGAACGCTGAAACTGTCCGCCAGTCAGCCCGCCAAGGTACTTTGTGCTCTAAGGACACCTCTCCGGCGGCAACTACCGGTGGCTCGCCCCCCTGTCACGGATCATAGTGGGACACCATTAACGGAGGACGTCCCCCCGGTCGCGTCGCGTCACAGATGTGCGCGCCTTGTCCCGCAACTTCACTGCGAACCTGGGACATCTGAACATCCCACCAACGGTACCCAACCCCATCGTCACANCCCCCCCCCCCCCTCTGTTACTACACCGGAGTCTAAATCCTCAGTGCAGACACCGGCCGAAAAGGAGACGAGATGCCAACTCTCCCAGCTTCCCCGCATTAGCTGGCCATTCGTTTCCCCTCCTATTCCCTCTTCCTTGCGTCTCATCAGGCAAACAATTGCTTCATTGACCTCACCCTCTCCTCAAGTGAGTACCAGCCTACCAGGATATACTCCAATCACGTGACTTCATATTGACACAAACAAGATACCTCTCACCATCGTCAAGAATCCTTGGCATTCCGCATCCTCCCGGGGCCTTGCCCTTCAACATCCACGTCAGGAAGAGGACATGGCGCCTTCGGGTCAGCTCCCCCGCGTGCGCTCTTCAGAGGCCTCAATCGAGAAAGGCCGCGCAGCCTACGCGGACCAGCGCTTCCGTGTCGCCCTCGAGCACTTCACCCTCGTCGCCGGGAACTGCCCTTGCTCGAACCCTCGTGGCGGCAGCGGTGGTGGAGGCACCGCAGCGTCGGGAAGCTCGGGCGCCGACCACCAACAGCGCCGCCGTCGGGAGCGATGCACGTGCCGCGACTTCGGCGAGGCCGCCGCCCGGCACCGCCGCGAGAGGGGCAGCGTCTACGCCGAGGCGACCAAGGAGTGCAGGTGCGGCGCCGAGAAGACGTGGGGCCGCTGTCACCGCGAGGGCCACGTCCAGGCGCTCGACTACCGGGCCGCGTGCTTCGAGAAGATGGGGAGCCTGGACAAGGCGAGGAAGGATGCCGAGTGGCTGTTGGAGATTGCGCCGCGGAGGCTGGAGGTACGTATTGCGTCCTGCCATTCCTCCTCACCTCGAGAGGCTCTCGTGGTGTTATGATGACGTGGGCTGATCTTGATACCCTCCAGGGCTACATGAGGCTGGGGAAGATTTACAGGCTCGAGAAGAAGCCCGAGATGGCATGGGCCGCATGGAGTGCCGGCATTGAAGTCGGACAGAATGAGGGGCTGATCAGGACGGCCAAGTATGAGGTATGTGAAGCGGACGAGCTGGTAATCGTATTTCTGCTGACCTCTCCCCCTCCTGAAGCAACTTCGAAAGATCCGGGAACCGCTGCATAAACACTTTTGCCGGAGGGATCCTCTAGACCTACCAACCGAACTGATCGAGAAGATCTTTTCATATTTCGAATTCCAGGAACTATGGTTCGTCATCCCTCGCTCGCCCCGGAATCTCATGAACAATCTGCCGTGACTCCCCTCCCTGACTTCACCGCAGCCGGGTATCGGGCGTCTGCAAACGATGGGACCAGTTCCTCGACACCCACCCCTACATCTGGCGCGAAGTCCACTTCCCGACCCTGAACCCCCAGAAGCCGCCCAAGGTGTCGTTCCTCAAGACGCTCCGGAGGCGCACCGGCGGCGGCGCCCGCAGCCTCGTCGTGCCCAACGCCCACACCTTCCAGCTCAACGAGAGCAAGTGGCTGTCGCTCATCCAGACCACGAACCCGCAGATGACGAGCCGCCTCGAGATCGGCTACATCAAGCGCAACCTCGAGGGCGACTGGGGCTACAAGCTGCCGCCGAAGCCGCTCTTCTTCCAGGGCGTCAAAGAGCTGCGCTTCAGCTTCCACGAGATCACCAGGCCCGAGTACCGCGGCCGCGGCGGCCCACAGCCGTTCGTCAGGCAGTTTGTCGAGCGGGCGCGGGAGAACCTCGAGGAGATCCTGCTCTTCAGCATGTACCTGCAAGATCTGGGCTGGCCCGAGCTGCCCCGTCTCAAGGTCCTCCAGCTGACCGGGCCCCTCAACTCGCCGGTGAACCAGCTGACCCCTGAACGTCGAATCGATCCTGTAAGTCCCACCTGGCCTTGGACGGTCTTGATGCGCGGTTCCTCCTCCCCCCCCCCAAAGCTTTGTGACTCGAGACTCGCCCGCCCCCTGCCGTACGGACCAAGACTGACACGCATCACCCACCCAGTTCGTCCTCGCCCGGGCAACGCCGAACCTGGAACAGCTCTACATGGACAACTTTGGCGTCTTCACCGGCGTCGAGTCGCTGTCCCCGCCCGACGACTGCTGGTCCCTCTGGACGCGCCTGCAGGTGATCAAGCTCGGCAAGGCGTGCGGCGCGCTCTCCATGGGCGACAAGCGCCACTTCCCGCCGCTGCACCCGTCGTCGTTCCGCGTCCTCGACGCCCGCGCCGCGCACCAGGGCAACCACGGCGACTGGCTCCCGCAGCAGCTGCCCCTCGACTACTCGGGCTACCCGGCCGCCGAGGGCGCCGCCGACTCGTCGGCGCCCCTCGTCACGTACCCCAACCTCGAGCGGCTGTGGATGCCGCGCCTGCCGCTCAGCGTCGACCTCGCCACCGTGCTCCTCGAGCCCGCCATCCGCTCCGGGAGGCTACGCGAGCTCGGCCTCTGCTGGCGCCAGGACCCGGGCCAGTTCTTCCCCGGCGCGCTGGCCTGGCTGCGCGGCGCCGCGTCGGTGCGCACGTTCGGCTTCTTCAACTTCGACTTCGAGTCGCACGCGGCGCTGACGCGCGACCCGGCGCACCGCGGCGTCGACCCGATCGACCTGCTCTTCGACTTCCTCGAGGCCTTCCCGAACCTCGAGGTGCTCGAGCTGCACTCGGAGCTGTGCGAGCCGCGCCGCATCGGCGCCGTCATCGAGCGCGTCGCGCGGCTGGGCCGGCTGAGGCGGGTGTACCAGCGCGCGCTGACGGGCGTGCCCATGGACCAGCTGCGGGCCTTTTGCGAGGCCCACGGCGTCGAGCTGGTGTACGGCGGCTGGGACGACCTGTTCCCCGTCTCCTTGGAGCCGCTTGGCCCCGTCGAGCCGGTCGAGGCCATGATGTCGGATATGTTGGCGTTGAAGGAGAACTAACTAACTAGCCCGGGCCGCGGTCGGCGTATGTGTTTGGATTTGTCGGGTTTGAGGGTTGGTTTTTTTTTTCTACGAGGGCGATTACGAGGGCGGTTAGATCTGATCTGGCACACAGCATTAGGCGCAAAGGGAACATGGATACTTTGCTCCCTATACTATATATAGCAAAGGCGTTTTTTTTTGTTTTTGTTTTTTTTTTGTCACGAGAACATGACGGGGAGTCGAGAATAGGCGGACGAACCTCTCTTTTCCTTCTTGCGCAGACCACCCCCCCCCCCCTAACCGTTCGTTCTTCCCCTCCAGGTGGACTGGGTGGTTGGTTATTCAAGCTCTCTATCGGCTACTAGTAATAATAAAAACATGGCACACGTAAACAGGCTCTCTCGCTGTTGTGATACCGTGGATGGGTTTAAAGATTTTCACGGTGGCACTACTGACTAACAAACGATCATGTCAAAAATAAAATCCCCCCCCCCCCCAAAAAAAAA
>NWBT01000039.1:929530-953796 GCA_003386485.1 Colletotrichum lentis
GGGGGGGGTGGGGGTGGGGAGGGGTGCGCCGTGCTGTGGGTGCGGGGTCGGTGCGCCCCCCGGAAAGCGGCCCCGTAATTCGACTTCCCCCGAAAGCCGAACCTATAGGCCGGGCCGCATCAGCACGGGAGCCTACGCCGAGATGAGCCCGTTACAGAAAAAAGTGGTTTCTGGATGTTTCTCGGGCTTCTCGAAGGCTTCTGCCAAGCTTACAGGTACACGTTTCTTCGCTGCTGGGGCAGTTCTCTTTGTCCTCCCCCCCCCCGACCCCGACGGTGCTGGAACATCAATCGGCGGCTTACCTTGGACGATTGAAACTTCTATGCACTAGCTGGATATCTGAACAATGCCACCAAAACCGTCTACCTTCTGGTATTTCTCAGTCCTTAGTGGGAACTTCTAGGCTCCGTGACTCATATCGTCCCATCCATCGCCCCCTTGATGTGAACATGTGAGTTCTTTGGTATTTAGCCTCTACTCGCTCCATACATATCTTTCCAAATTGATTTCCTTCTCCATCTCCAATACCAAGCCCTCCACATCACTAACTTCAAAATTTCTACCCCCCGTCATTCGACCCTCTGAGGCATCCAGCAGGTACGGCTCAGACGACCGCCGACATGTCCGTCCTTCTGTACGTCCAGCAGGAACTCAAGGAATGTTTTGACGACGGCGCCGGCTTCTATTTTCTTGGGGATAGTCGTCCATGCACCGCGTGTGTGGGATCCCTCCATCGCCACATCTTCCTGAGGTGCTGCGGAGCTGAAGTAGCAGAGCCATGTATCCTCTGCAGCAGGGAGGGGAATGAGTGCACGGCTGTAAGTTGACGTTCCCTCCGGCCAAGGAGCAGACCTCCCATCCCCGCTTCTCACTTACCCCATCCTCTCTGCACGCCTGATGAACACTGAAAATGCTAATATCTCATCCCCACGTCAGATCCCTGCAGAGCTCCTCGGCGTTGCTCAGACCATTTGGAACTACGCCAAAGTCGTGGCAGGCAAACATCAGATGGGGAACCTCGACGGAACTCAACGCTGGCGCTCCCACCGCGCCCTAGAGCGCGCGTGCGCCGCATGGAACGAGCTCCTCGCGTTCCTCGAACAGCCCGTCGACTTCGGCGACCTTGGCCTCGACGTCGTCCAGATACAGGAGGCAGTCATAATGCGGGAGATGACCATGATCAACCTACTCCATAAAGTACTTGCTTCATTACCCCATCAATTTTTCTTACTCTTGTTTCGTCATCCTCAGATAAGAACAAACCTGCTGATCCAAGGACGTCCATCAGGTAGGCATCATTAAATCTACGGAAGAACTCCTCGCCCGTCTCGTGACGCTTGCTCCGCCCTGGTCCCGGCACGAGGAGCCCGCCAGGAAGCTCCGGACCGCCGTGAGAGACCTCAAGGTCGCCAAGGACGTACCTGCCTCCGGTGTCGCCCATGAGGGTTCTATTTCAGAGTTCCCACAGCTCATAGCCGCGGCTGTCGTGAGAGAGCTGAACGCGGTTCCCCGGGCCATGGCGCCGGTCCGCGACGTTCGCTATCCCGGCGTCCGGCTCCAGATCTTCGAGGAGACGTTGAACGAACATCAAGCCTTGTTGGGGGGATCTTCGGACGCGGAAACTCCCGAGGACACCGACCAAGAAGCGTCTGCTGATCAAGGTATGCCGGTTGGTTCGAGGGGCGGCGAAGAGCATGAAGACGCCGCCGCCGCCGACGACGACGACGACGAGAAGCACATAGGCCCCGCACATCGACACAAACACGACCAGGAGAGTCAACCAGTGTCTGGTCCCAGATCCCCCAAAGAGCCGGCAAAATCGAAGCACGCAAGGCCCGCGGACAGGAACCCGTACAAGAAGGCCGTCACGGCCGGCAAGACTGCGTCCAAGCCCAGCAAGCCCACAGAGTCCATCAAGACTAAGGGCAAAAACGCACATGCCAACGACGACGATCACGAAGACGACGAAGGAGGAGGGGAGGAAATGGATGAGGGAGACTCCGAGCCCGGCACCGCACCCTCGGCGGAAGGTAAGAAGACGGCGCCCAAGTCCAGCAGCCCCACCAAGTTGGGCGACAAGTCCAACAAGAGCAAGGACAAGAACAACGACGACGCAGACGATGACGATCGCGGAGAGGAAGAAGTAGAGGAAACCGGAGTAAAAGCCGGTCCCGGTCCCGTGACCAAAGCCCGGAAACGCTCCGCTCCTGTGGACGAGGAGGACACCGGCAACAGCGAGGGCAAGCCGCGGAAGAGGAAGAGGGTGCTGGAGAGAATCGCAGTCAAGCATTGAAGGACTTGCGGGCAGAGAAACTCGTCGAACACACCTTTCGTGTGTTGTGCGTTCGCGCGAATGCGCTGCCCCGGCCGGGGCTTTCTTGATCTCATTAGCAGATAGTCTGTGGCTGTACTTTTGAAGCTAAAGTCTCGACTGTTTGGAGAGTCAACGGGCATTGAGTAGATTCACTAGAGTGGGACGAATTTGTTGTACGGGAGGCTAGTTCTTGGGGCATGTCATGATATTCTTACAGGCCCTGTTTGTCAACAACTGCCTAGAAACGCTGCCTCTTCCAAGATCTCGCCACAAACGTACCGTCGCAAGAAAATGTATCTTTAACGGTATTGGAATGATAAACATCCGTCCATGAGGACCTATCTACAGAGCGAAGCTAACGTTAATCCCTTCGAATCAACTACATCTTACTTTTCAACAACCCGGCATCTTTTCCATGATGCCACCCACGGTCTGCGGCATCGTGACCTGACCAGACACAAATTGTCTGTTCGAAGACATAGTTACTACCGGCAGCCATCTGCATTCCCGTACCTCTCCAAACTCCGAGCACAAAGGCTGCCCTGGGGCATGGTCCTGTTTTGCCAACCACATACCTACCTTACTTACACACAAGAAATAGTACACGATTGGGTATCGAAAGAATGCAACCCCGCGCGCTCCGGTCCAATCCTTTCGCAACGGGAAACGATGTAAGTGACTGAACGCCCCAGGGATTAGAAGCCCTTGAACGGGTCATCTCGGAAGTAGTCTTCTTCTCCAGCCACTCGGCTACCACCATGGTAGCCGTCTGTGCCTCGCGTGCCGCGAGAGCTGTAGCTGTCTCGGTGGCGGCTACGGCTCTGTCGACGTCGAATTTCTTTGCTCCGCCTCCGGGCTCGATACCGGTATTCCTCGTGCTCGTCGGGGTCTCTGTCAAAGCCTGAGTACGCCAAGGGGCTGATGAAGGCTTCCATTCGCACTGTGCCGATAGCGTCGAAAAAGTTGCCGGCTGGTCGTGACGAGGCTTCTGAAGTGCGCTGAGAGCCGGCGGTGCTGATGCCCCAACTCTGTCTGCTCGAACCCTGCGACGGTTGAGACTGGTATATGTCTGATGATCCTGCCGTGCCGACGCTGTTGCCAGCGTTGCTGTTGGTGTAGCTGTGTTGCCCAACGCTGCCCGGCCCAGAAAACCCGCGGAAGGAGAGCGGTGGTGGGACATGACCTCCGGTATTGCTTCGTTTTCTTCCATGGACCACGGTTTGGTTTGAGCGCTCAGTGAACCGGGGGATGAAGGGGGGTTCGGCCGCGTCTCCGGATTGCTCGCGCTGATGGTTGTTGTTCGGCATGGAAGCGAATGCCTCCGCATGTCTGAAACCGGACGCATCGCCTGTCCTTGACGAGGGGATGCTAGGAACACTTGGGATACTTGGCGGGCCTGCGCTCCTAACAACCGAGGGGGGGGCCTTGCTCTTTGTCAGTCGAATCGAGTCACGAATGCCAGGTCGCCTGGTTGGTTGTGGCGGTTCGAGATCCGGTACCGTTGTTTCCTTCACAGGTTGCGGAGTCGCAATGATTTCTGGAATTGCCTGGGTCGAATGTGCCAGGAAAGAAAGAGCCGTGAGCCACACATAGTGTCGCTCAGAAGACGTGGCGGTGAACTTCAACGCTCGTTGCGGCGTCAAGATAAGAATCGAACGGTTGAAGACAGCACCCTGGTTCTTGGGAGCAGGGTTGTCGTCCTTGACATCGAGCACGGACTGAATTGCCACTACTCATTGTTAGCTTGCTTCTCATGACACATGAAGATTGTCACGTACGTTTCCGGCCGGTCTTGCCCATCAAAGCACTACCAGATGACGGCTGCTTGCTGCTCCAGAGGATGGCCCGCTCGTAAGGAGCCAGCCAAACCCATCGCTTGTGGCGGTCATTGCTGGAATCGTCCTTGCCGCTATCGGGCACTCCGAATGACTTGCGTCTCCTGACATACTTGAACATCCATTCGCCAACCATGGTCTGGGCTATGGCGTCGACAACTCCAGTGGCTTGCGAGGCGCCATTGGAAGCACCGCCGACAGAGTTGACGTCCGTTGTGGCGGTCTGGGCCGTCGTGGTCGACAACCTTGACTTGTGCGACCTGTAGTGGGAGCTTGTGTCGTACCGAGGGCTGGTAATATCGTTGTACGGAAGAGGCGGCAGGCTTGGGCTCTCTGGCGCTTCGGTCGTTTCTGAGAAGGGAGGCGGAGACCTGCTTCCTTGTCTGCGAGATCTCTGGTTGCGAGGAAGGGCGGCCGCCGATCGTACCTTGCGAATGCTGTTAGCACGGTGGATGCTGCCGGCACGGTAGTGGCTGCGGCCAATGCCTCGGCGATGCCACGGTGCGTCCATCTTTGTTGGGCTCCGCTGGCCATCACTCGGGGCACTGGCACTGAACGGTGGCCGCCGAGAGCTGGCCCGGGTTGGGATAGGGAAAGGAGGATCGCGAGGTTCCGGAATACTGGGGCTCCTAGGGCGGCCCTGATGGCTGGCAATACCGCTCTGGATCATGGCTGCCTTTCGCATGACGTTCTGCTTGCCGGACGGCCCAACAGAAGTCCTCTCATGTCCCCTGACCGTAGGCTTCGCCGGGGGCTTCTTGACGGCCATGTCTCTATTGTCCAGGTTGTAGCTGTGACTGTCGGTTCCGACTGGACGCACTGAGCCCCTCATGGGTACAGACTTCTTTGTCTGCTCCGGTGATGCCGCAAATGTGCTGACAGATGTGCGATTAGACGCCCGAGAGTCCGTCATTCTCATGCCAGGAGCGGACAGGGCGGTTCGGTACTCGGAGTCGCTCACATCAGCATCAAACTCGTCCTGCTCATCTGAGCTCTGAGCGTCTTGGAACCCAGCGAACAGACTGCTGAAGCGATGCGGACGTCGCATGGGCGCGGTATGGCTTGACAAGGGCCCGTCATCGTTGTTACCGGGGTAGGCGTCGCGGGTTTGCTCCCCAAAAACGGGAGAAGCAGGCGGGGATGAGGGCATGTCTGTAAGGCTGCGCTTGCTAGTGAGTCTCCTCGGGTTCCTCGGCGGCAGTTGTCCAGGGACAGGTGTAAAGTGCCGAGGGTCATCGGTCGTGATGGCGGTTGCAATGACGGGAGACGAGGGTCTCGATGTGATTGCTGAAGGACGCAAGTGCACAGGGAGATTGGCCAGTCGCTTATCTGAAAGGATCTCTTCGGTCTGGACAGCAGTAGACCGTGTCTCTACCGAGGATATTATTGACACTTGGCAACCAAAGTCTTTGGAGTATTGCGGGAGTCGGGGCGCCCGCGGCGTCGTTGGGCGGCTCGAGGGCGGGATAATGCTGATGCTTGGAATGGTCAGTTCCTGCGTCGGTCGTAAGACCGGGGGAGACTGAGGCTTCTCCTCGGGCTTGTCCGTCTGCGTCGAGGTCGACACCATTACGGTGGATGGGCTCTCAGGGGGCGGTGTCATGGACCTGTACGGCGATTTGGGCGTCTTGGGAGGGCTCAGAGGCTCCTCGGCTGTCTGTGAGCCCGCCGAGACCATTTGGTGGAATGGGCGCGGCTCGATAGACAACGGCCGGTTGATGTGGACGCGCTTGCGCCGTTGGTTGGCCTCCACCTCCCACTCACCTCTGGGAGCGGCCTCAACTTCCGGCAGTTTCTCCACCCGAACGGGGGGTTCAGGTGTTGCTGACTTGATTGGCTCCAGCTTCGGCGACGGAGGAGGCGAGTACTGAATGCCAGTGTGTGTGTAGGTGGTGGTGACCTTTGGCGGCGGCGGCGGTGGAGAGGGTGGCATCAAATCCTCGTCGTCTTCTTGAATCCCGTCTTCCAGTGCCTCCAAAACTGTCTGGTTCATCCAAAGTCTGCCTCGAGTCACGCTTCCCGGGCGTTGGGGGCTTTCCAGACATTGGTTTCTTCGATGAATTCTCGACAAAACGCTGTCGCGACTGAATGTTCGGGTGTGACGGTGGTAGGACAGGGCGCTCTCACGTCCGCCATCATCGGTTTGCCAGTCGTCATCGCCTTCGAGGTTGAGTTCGTCGGCCAGAGAGTTGCCATTAAAGACTTTGCCGGGACTCTGCGGCATGGAGAACCGGACGCTGTTGGTCATGCTCATGGTTCGGACGCTCGCCGCATCATTGTCATTTTGATCCTCCGTTTCGCTGTCGTGACCGTTGCCGTTGGCCTGACCAGCCTGGTAGGCGGCGACCTCATCCAGGACCGCCTTCAAGCGGCTCTCGGCAACGTGGACTCTGCGTTCATGCTTGCGCTTCTCTTCTTCCCAAGAGTCTTTGTCTTGGGCCCATAGGTCGTGAACCCTTTGCGAGTCTTCTTCCTGGCTTCGGATCTTTCTTTGAGCGACTTCAAGCCTCTTCTTCGCTTCCGCAATGGAGTCAACGGCCTCATCCCTCTCACGGGCAAGCTCGCCAATCGCCGAGGAGGTGCCGCCTTCGAGTAGGGCCAATTGACGTTGCAGCGAGCGGCTCTCTTTGATGGCGGTGGCTGCCGACTCTTGGAGCGACTCCTGCTCCTGGCGCGAGGCATGTAAAGACACCTCGAGATTTTCAATGAGCTTCGCCTTATCTTCCTGATCTCGCCTCAAGTTCAGGATCTCGGCAACGAGATTGGCGTGCAAGGTTGGAGTGAAACGACGCGGGTCGAGGACACTGATGCCATCTTCGTTGGTCATATTTCGGGAGGAGCGTTTGGAGCCCTTGTCGTTCTGGGGAACGGGAGGAGGTGACGGGCTCTTCTTCCCATTTGGAGGAGTGGCTGAGCGGCGGGACTTTCTTGAACTTCGTGATGGTGTTCGGTAGGGTGTGTCCTGGGGTGTAGGCAATGCCGTCACGGCGGCATCGCCCCTGGACTCGTCCTCGGTTTCCCAGACAGCCATGTCGACTGGAAGACGGAGACAGAGAGGAAAGGCCGCGATGAGGTGTTGAGGGCGCAGTGGTCCCCAATTGAACCTCTCAAGAGAAAGTAGCAAGCATCCAGGTTTTGGACGACCGGCTAACAGCGAGGAAATGTGCTTGGATCGCCAGCCGTTTTGGAGACAATGGAGAGTAGGGGATCAAAGCACACGGCTGATCCCCAGGGATCCTTGCTGTCGGTGGAAATGACAGGCGCCAGAGGAGCAGTCCGACCGCGCGATCAGTAGCGCATTGACGCTGTTTAACCCCCACTGGCTTTTGGTTAGTGCTCGGTGCGGCGGGAGAGGCACATTGGAGAGAAAGTCGAAAGGCCGTGTCAAGGAAGAAGCATGAAATTGGCTTGGCGAAACTTACGATGTGGTAATGCTGCTGCTACTGCGTCGCGGGCGCAGCAGTTTTTGTCAAAGAGGTGACAAATGATAGGTGACAGCGGATGGCCCAGATAATTGGAATAGAAACAAGGGCAGGTTCGCTCAAGTGGCCGTTTCTGGACGATTGAGACTCGGGTTAGCATGAAGTCCACGGAACCCAGATGGTATAAGGGGCGTATGATAACCGGGGAGGGGATGTTCGGGTACGGTTTTGGAGGGCTGCCCACCTTAAGAACGGGGAAATATAGCGACTAAATCCAGGGTTGAAACTGACGGGCTTTCGAAGCCTAGAAGGAACGTCGGAAAGGANGGGGGGGGGGGAGGCGATCCAAGGGGTGGGCCAGTCGCAACAACGGATGACAAGATAATTCTAGGGTCGCGATACGTCGAGGGCGATTCTATGCTGACATGGCGTTCGGCAAGTTGAGTTTGAGAGTCCGAGGTGGGATGTCGCATGCAACACCAAGTAGGTAGGTAAGTAGGTAAGTCGTTGGAGAAGAGTCGAATCGAAGGGAACAGGAAAACGAAAAGATTGACGAATGTAAAAGGCGAGGTGGTCTGCCGATTATATGACTGAAAGCCGGCGACACGTCGGGGGTGAAACGTTGGTCAGGCGAGAGACGCGGCGCGAGAGAGTGAGGAAGGAGAAACAGATGCGTGTGAAGGCTTCTTTCGCGCGGTTCTGGCGGAGGGGGGATTGTGGTCAGCCTCTTCTCCCGGACCTCACTCCTTCTTTTCTTCTGAAGCAGCTTCTCCCGCAGCGATCAGACCGGAAGACGTAAGTTCGTCTGAGACACTCGGAGGGGGCTTACCGAGCGTGGCGGACTGGACGGTCGATAGATTGTCGGAAGTTTTAGAAACAAGTGGAGGGGGAGAAAAAGCAACGGCGCGCCGGCGGGTTCGAGACAACGACAAGACAAGAACAAATGGAACAAAGTGAGGGTGGTAGAGGTCAAGTAGTAAAATAGGTAAGGAATGTACAACTGCCAACAGCTAAGTGGCAAGTCAAAATGGACAGATGGATGCACGGAGGATCGATCGTACAGCGGTAGGACGTGTATCCTAACAAGGCGGAGGACAGGACAGCTACATCCGAGGCCGAATGGCGTAGCAATGACAGCGCCTCTGCAGAATCGGAGGTGGAGGAGGAGGAGGAGGAGAAGGAGGGAAGAGGCTGAGGGAGAGAAAGAGGGCGAGGCGCAAGAATTGAGAGTCAAGACCCAATCCCATTGTTGCGAGCATGGGACAAGTGTGGACAGGCTGAGATGGGATGGCAATATTGGAACGAGCCAGGGTCGAGGGGCATGGGGATGGACGAGAAGCCAAAGTACCTACCCATGTACACTAGGTAGGGTTGAGGCCCGGGGGGGGGTTGGTCAACCGATGACCGTCAGGAGGAACTTAGGAAGACAAATCAAAGTGGAGATGATGCAGCGATGACAGGGAAGCCACGAGAGACGACTGTCGGACTGTCAACTGAGGAGAGGAAAGGCCCCATAACCACAAAACCTACCTTACCTACCTACACAATCCATTTCTACCTACCTACCTACCTACCTGAGGCACCCCTGCTCCCGCAAGTGATCAGAGATGTGCTAGCTACCTAGGTATGTACTACGTACAGATAGGCGCTGTGAATGGAACGACGCGGGCCAGCAAAAAGGCAAGTCAACCGGGCGTGAGGTGCAGGTGCGAATGCAGAAGCAGGCAATGAATGCTTGCTGCATCTGCCTGTGTCTCTGTTCTGTGCTGTGTTACTGTGATGTGTGATGCGCGGCGTGCCTAGTCTTGATGCTTGTTGGGCAGCCGGGCTTAAGCAGCGGTTCGACTGGCTGGTAGCTGCGGGATGCACTGTGATGGATGGGATCATGGACATGAACCACACTCAATGTGCGCCCCCTGGCCTCTAGGACGAGCTGGATTGGGGTGGACGTCGTAGCGACCAAGGCATGTGATTGGGAAGCGAGCTCACAGCACAGATGGGGGAGGGGACGAGAGAGGACAACATGGAAATACACTCATGGGGGGCTTGGGGGGTTCCTCCGTTCAGTTTTAGAAAGGTCGCCCGATCCTTGATTGGAGCACCTTTGATAAGAATAAAAAAATGGTATTTTTCGTCCCATCCACTCACTGCCATGTCATGGCTTACTCATGCAATTCGTCACCAGTGTCTACGATTACTGGAGACGACAAAGGCCTGGATGCGCATAACCTCTCTTGCCCATTTTTAGTCTTAGATACTCTTTTGCTCCTGCAATTCAGAAGTTACTTGCTCCGAAACCCAAAGAAAAGGGTGGTTGGCAGGGGAGGAGGGGAGAGTTAGCTGCCCACCGCCGGTTCCGTCTGCCCGCTACAGAAGTGGACGGAGATTTCTCGAGCCAAACAGCTGCCGACCGCACTTGGCCGCAGTCATGTAAAGACGATCACTAGGGAAGAAAAGCAAGCCGGCGTAAGAAAAAGGGTCCTCGACAAATAAAACGTCAACGCCACCACCAGACCAGGCATGCACACCCAGCCATGATTAGGTCAATCGCGGCACGTCGAAGTCCGTCAGCCATTGACCGTTGACCGTGAGGTAGGTAGGTACCTGAGGCGTCGACACGCACGTGGGCGGTTGGTCCTTCTCTTTTCTTCTCTTTTTACTTAAGCGAGGAAGAGAAAAAAAAAACTTGGTAATCCGGTTGTTGAATGAAGATGACGGATGACCTTCCTTTTCCGCCGAAAGCAGGTACTCTCGACCGTAGGTATGCGACGGGAATTGACAGACAAGAGAGAGAATGTCCTGGAAGGCACATCTTCGTCAAAGTTCTCCACTTTTTATGATACAGGCGAGAAGGAACCCCTGTGAGATTGCCAAGTCGGACGGCAGCTTCCAGCGTCCGCGAAACTCTGTTGCCTCCAAGTTACAATGTCGAGAAAGAAAGAGAGACAGAGAGCACGAAACGCACCTGCACCTGCACCTGCACCTGTACCCTAGCTTGGCAAGAAACATATCCCACGGTGAAACAACGCCGGAGGGACAATACTGATTCCGTCAGCTACTGTATAGTGTGCACATGAAGGTACACTACCTAGGCTGGCAAGCTCCTCCTCCAGCGATGGCCCCCTGGCCGTTCATGCTCCAACTCCAACAGGAAGGATACAATTATATCCGTACCCTCATCTCAGTTGGGACTCGTACATAGTAGGAGCTACCAGAATCCCCGCTAACGCCCTCTGGTTCGTTTAAAAGAGGAGAAAGAGAACAGGCATTCGGGCAGGGAAGAGCGCTAGTGTGGACTACCTAGGTAGGGAGCTCTTTCCAGGGGTTGCAAAAGGAGATACCCAGGCTGCCAGGCCCCACAGCAGACTAAGGAAAGCAAGCAATTTCACCCACCAACCGGTCTGGGGCCTTAGGACCTGGCTCCGCCGGGCCTCCTGCTGTGCTGTGTATTCAATTCGGAGCTTGAGGCTTCATCGTCGAATGGGAACTGAGCCAACTTGAAGTCCGCAATTTCCTGCCTGCGCCGGTCACACTTCCCGTCACCCGCCGTCGCTCGCCATTATCGTGCCGTCGTCGCCTCTCGTTCCATCCGTCTCTGGACCGCCACGCGTCGTGTTCTCTGCTGGTTTCCGCGTCGTCCGACGTTGAACACGTCTCGAGTAAAAACGTCGAGCGAGGTTGATCAAATTTCCCCCAGAGTTCAGCCTCTCCTCGCCCTCCTCACTCGCGCCATGGCATGGCCATCGTGTGCAATGCATAAGCTGATGAGGTAGGTGGTGTACGGATACGTGGTAGGTGTCTTTCCAACTGCCAGAAGCCCATCCAGTTGCGCCACGACGCTCCGCCTGTCGTCTCGCAATGTCTTGTCGTCGCATTGTCTCCTTTCTTTTTTCTCAAATGCATTGACAATGTTGTCCTTCCCCGCTGTCCCATTTACCTCGCGGTCACTCGTCCCCAGGAAGCACAACGTCAGGGGGCCTTGACTGAATCGCCTGACAGCAAGACCCTCCGCTGTCAATCTCGATGTACAGGTACGGATATTAGGATATGGATACTCGGCCGGCCAGATATGCCGACACTGTCAATCCTTCGAAGGACTGTGCACACGCACGCACAAACAGGTCCCCTGCTGTGCGAGCCTGTGTCCAAAGACACCATGAACGCCCGTTCTTGACTGGATCAAGTCCCCAAGGATGCCCCCAGTTGAATAAACTTTGGTTCCTCGACCCCTCGAACTGCTGGCTCGCGCCAGCCACGCCATGCTGAGATCAGTTGTCAAGATGTCAAGAAAAGAAGAACAAAAAAGCTGCCTCAGCCGCCGTCAGAGATAAACCACTTCTTCTCCTTGGGGCGTTGAGGCTTGGCTCAAGAGTCAAGACTCGATATCCACCATTGATATGGGGCTGGGACGTCGGTTTAGCGCGTAGCACATTGCACGATTACGACAAAGCTGCAAGCAGAAACGAGCCACGAAGAGGGGGGGAAACGAAAACAACACACAAAGACCACACCTGACGGCTTCCAACCACCAAGACAGAAACACCCACCCCTGCGACAGGCCTCGAATGCAGGCCAAAGGCGCAGTCACGGGCACGAAATGTTGTTGGAGACCGTTGGACGTGTGATATTCCTTCCGTGCCTGGGCCCTCTGCAGACTGCATCCGCATCAGCGCCTGCACGTCGCATTCCCTGTGCCACTGGCCCGCTCTGCAGCCGCAGCCCACGACTACACAATCCCAGCAAGCCGCCTCTGCATTCTCATCACTAACAACCAACAAGACTGATATTCCGTGGGGCCGCCACGATGGAGCGACTTCGTCAGGTTCGGTCATTGGCTCCTTTCGCGGTGGCTCCCCGGTATTAGCTCCCGGTATCACCACGGGAAGCGGATCGCTATCCATTGTCTGTTCGCGCGATTGGAGAACCCGACTCTTAATTTGAGTGTGTTTGGCTCGGGTGGGAAATGTTTTCATCTTCACCTTTTCGGTTTCTTGGCTTTGTGCGCCGCAGCCTCCGCGTAATAATCCCTCACTTCACATCCTACGTGCTCAACTCATCATTTGCTCATGATGGATGACCTCAGCACCTCAGACTCGCAGGTCGGCTGGGTCCCGTGTCCTGGCTTTGGAGTGAGGAGCTCTGACAGTGCGGAATGCGGTTCGATATCCGAACGGAAATCTGGGTCAGTGTCCAACTGTTTCCAGGTTTAAGCAAACCCCTTTCCAAACATGGAGACCGAGGCCGCACAAGCAAGATTGAATCCCAGTCCAAACGGCCCTGTAAGCTACTCGGCAGGCTTGCAAGCCTCCGGCGCCGCCGTATCGGTTCGCGCCCTCTCCTGGCAATCTCTGACTCGATCCCTCGCGACCGGTCCGCACTAATCAGATGCGCTACCATTGCTCGTTGGTCCCGTTTTCAGACACAGAGAGTACGGATACTCTGTATTATCTTCTAGGCTTCCCCTCACGAACCGCCATGGTCCCCGGTCTATCCTCGTCCTCAAATACCTCGTCAGCATCGGACCTTGTTCCGATCCCGCGTCATTTGGAGTCTGCCCCGTCAACGACAGACGAATAGGGCCTCTTGTAGAAAATAAAAGGCTACCTTCCGTGCGAGAGGCTTGCGCTAGTCGGCCAATCATTCGACTCGCCGCCATCTTGGTGTCGGTCAGTATGTTTTGGAATGCTTTCCCGGCGCCCAACTCCCAACCCAATCCAGGGTTCTTTCAGTCCAACAACCAGGCACAGGGAACATGCTTCTTGCGACCTGCTGGCCTGGGCACGTCTGGAGCGCAAACATCGGGGGAGTGGGGTCGATTGCACATCTCGAGACTCAACTCAAGACTGCGCGGGTATCTATATCCATGAAACGTGGGGCAAAATCGCATGTTCAATGTCATCGCGTATTTCCACCGTACGGATGTCTTCCCCGGGATCATCTGCAAGCACAACGACGAAACGTTTGCTCACTGTTGGAAGTAAAAGGCCCACCAGACGAATGTGGCGCCTGGCCGAGGAACGACTAGATGCCCAAAGGACAAGCGTCTAATTACCGCACTCCAGTCGTCGCCCTCGAGTTGTTGCAAGATACCAGGTCCAACGCCACACGGCCCACTGCCGGATGGCTCCGTGGCCTCTGACTATGTTTGCTCGACTGGGCTGACATCGACTGCAAGTACCTTGGCTACTGCCCATGTTCCTCGGAGACTTGTCCCCAACCACCCGCGTCGACTAGACGCCACCCGCGTTCCTGAAATTTACACAGTAGAACGGTAGCAATAGTCGAACCTCCATTCGGTGAGCTAGGCAAGTGTTGCCCATCCTGGAGAATGTGAGATAAGAGGTAAAGCCACATCGAACTCTCTTACCGATCTCGGTCAAGCTACGCCAGTGGCGGCGCCATCCCGGTTCTTGTTGGCAAAGCGGAGCATGCGTTCGCTAGTTACATGCTCGCTCGTAACGACGAGCCCCAGATGGGAAGGGGGAAGCAGGACCATGTAGATTGCGAGGTTGTATCTTGTGCGACCCATCGGACACGGGTCAACACTCGAGATCGCGTCGAGCCAGCCGATGAAATCGCGGCCTCCGCAGGCCAGAGAAGGTGGCAAGCACGTCAGCCATATACCGGACCAGTTGACGAGTTCTGGGTTGTCTGATACGTGTAAGTTGAGCGCGTCGCCAGAGCATTATCGCCCTTGCCTCATCGAGCCATCGCTCACCAAAGCAGCATCAGCTCGCACAGCGTCATACGAGCCGCCAAAAACTTTTCCGCGAAAGATGGGGGTGTCATTTCCCCATCGCTTCCCAAAGCAGCCTCATCTCTTAGCCAACCCTAACCGCCCCATTCGTGATTCATTTCAGTCATCTTCCGCAAACTCTCCATCTGGTCGGAAATTTCTGTCTTGTTTACTGTGTATTGGACGATTTCAATACGTGGACGAAAGGGCTCACAACATCTGACGAGTCAGTTTGACTCGTCAGATGTTGAATCTTCCTGACTTCACCTCGGAGCTTAGGCACGCGTGCAGCTACGTCAGGGGCTCAGACATCCAGACTCCCGGATCTCGGTCACCTAGACGCCTCAGAAGATCAATTCGCCGTGGCCCTGGTCATTGAGAACCCCTCTCTCACGGCAAATATACGGGGTCGGTGAAGTCTACAAAAAATGCAACGCGGCCTTGACTGGCCTCAACATCATGAGCGTCTCCCGAGATACGGGAGCCCCTTCGCAGACGATATTTATGTCTGGAGAGGCGGTGGACATCTGTCATCGCAAGGTCGGTGCCAACGCAGAGCATGAAGAGTTGACGACGCCGCAACCAAAAGTTGACCGACGCCATCAGCTTATTCGGACGACACAAATCTGATTGCGCGGAGCATGTGTGTCCGCAGCCTTGTTTTCTGCTCGGAGCAGCCAAGCTTGGGGTCTACGCACCGCTCATTTGACTGTTCGGTATTGGTGTAGAAGCCTCACGGCCTCCCGCCAGTCGATGTCCCTCCAGTGCATATTCAGACTTTTATCGGGCCATTCAGTACCCTTGTTTTGTCCTCGCGACAGCCTCGAATGTGAGAGAAAAGCCTAGATTCAGGCTCAAGATCCTCGTAAGCGCATGCGACTATCTGATGTAAAGCTCTTCTTCTTAATGCGAGCGAGAGATAACCTCCCGCTACCAAGCTTTGAAGTTGGATGCGAGTGAGCTGTTGACTGCCCCTTGTGGGACACTTGCCCCTTTCCTTTTGGCAGCCAACATAAACATAGAATACCAGACGAAGCAACCCGAGGTGACACCGAGTGCTATACATGACGTGCCTGTCCTTCAAAATGGTTGAATACCATAACTGCCAAGCACGGTTACGCGGGTAATACGGATCGTTGACTTTCCAAAGCCAGTAGATGTCGAATCACCACCCACCGACTTGGCGAAGGGAAATTCGTGTAGGCTTATTGGCCAGTCCTAGACAAAACCTGTTGAATGGCGGTCTCGTCGCCCTGCGAGAACCCCAAGGTCCAGAGGTCTTGCGACATTCATCTCATAACACGAGAGGTGGGCAGCATGGATATTCCGCATTTTACCGGGCAAGTATTGACGTCGAAGCCAACGTCAAGATCTAACTAGCAGACGAACAAAGTTCGATTAGGTCATTGGTTCCACCGCCCTGGCCAGACGGAGAGTGGTTTGATGTAATTTCGCAAGGAAATCTTGGAAAAGCTAGCGGTCGCCTCGCCGTCATCTCGTTCATCGTCCCGTGAATCCATCTGTGACCGGCCCTACTTGTTTGTCTCGTGTCCTACTTGTTTCCTGCAGATGGAGACACAGAAACAAGAAATCGAGGGAGGGGGGTAGTATGTGGCCCAGTCTATGAGGCGCAGCGCCGACGACCTGGTTTCTGGAGATGAGGCTTCATTTAGGATCCCTGATGCCGAGTGACCCGCCAGATTGGACGCCGTCTCCAGTGACGGCGAAGACGGCGAGGGGTAGCGTGTTTGTAAGGATTCGACGCCGAGATTGCCTCAATGGATTGCTGAGTGTCGCCGAAGATAGACTCGAAATTTCGGTGTGATGGAATGGGATGAAGGTGTGGGCATGGTCGTCCTCATAGCGTAGCGAAGAGATGGAATATGGGGTGCGTGGCTTACCAAGGTTTTTTTTTTTTTTCCCCAATGGTTTTCGGCGCCGCTAGTTGACGTTTCTTTGCCTCACGTTCACTTGTTTTCGTAGTGGGTGAACTTTGAGTTGATGTATCTTCCAGAGCGCCGTGATCTGGGGTGCCGGACGCGGGGTCACTTGGTCTATTCGCATTGTCTTCTTAAGAACGACCACACTGTATTCTTTGATGTGTTTCATTTGTGTAATTGTCTGTCTGCTTGTCCATGATGGAATAGTTGCTTGTCACGCCGTACCCCGACGCATTCTGTCCGGGCGCAAGATCCCTGCCATACTACACAATAGAGTGACGTGGAAGGGAATTGAAACACCGGACCGTTGTGCTGAGCGTCCGAAAGCCCTGTGACATATAATCAGATGAGTAAACGTCGACAAGATACCGCGCGTTGGACGTCGAGGGTTTTCTCCCGCCTGCCCGGTCCGCCGGACGGACAGTGTCTCACCGCGGCCCCTCCCGGATTCCGGGGGGGTGGCGGGAGTGGCGGGGGCGGGATGGATCAGTCAGCAGCCGCGGCCCTCTCGACATTCCCGAACCCCGCCTTGACATCACCCGCTCGCCTCTTATCTAGAGTACCGATTCCTTTGTCCAAGTCTGCATTCAACGGCATCACGGCCACATCGCTCTAACACCAAGAAGTCGTTTGAGGGGGCATGAAAAAAAAAAAAACCCCCCACACACAAGAAAAAAACCCTCTAGAAACAGAAACTGGGTCAGGAACAAGCAACCATGTCCGGCATCGGGGGCGACCTCCCCAACATCAGGTCTGAGGACTTACGCAACCTCAAGGCACTGGCCTTTGACGTCTTCGGCACGGTCGTCGACTGGCGCACCTCGGTTGTCGAAGAGCTCGCGTCCCGCGCGCGGGCGAAGCTCTCCTCGACCCCGCCCCCGCCGCCCCCGGCTCTCGCGGCTGAGGAGAGGCACAGGCTCGCGGCGGCGGACTGGGGCCGGTTCGCGCAGGAGTGGCGGGATTCGTACAAGCACTTCACGCTGGGCTACGCGGCCGGCGAGACGCCGTGGAAGGACGTCGACGCGCACCACCGCGAGAGCCTCGCGGGGCTGCTGCGAGCGTGGGGGCTGGGCGGGGTGTACGGGGGCGAGGAGGTGCGGGATATGAGCCTGGTGTGGCACCGGCTGCGGCCGTGGGCGGACTCGGCCGCGGGTCTGCGGCGGCTGGGGGCCAAGTTTGTGACCTCGACGCTGTCGAACGGGAACCGGGCGCTCCTCCGGGACCTGGACTCCTCGGCAGGCCTCGGGTTCGGCAGGTTGCTGTCGAGCGAGGACTGGGAGGCGTACAAGCCGAGCCCGGAGGTGTACGACGGCGCGGTGGCGGCGCTGCTGGGGGAGGGGGGCAGGGCGAGGGAGGTGGCGATGGTGGCAGCGCACCTGGGCGACTTGATGGCGGCGAGGGGGAGGGGGATGAAGACCGTGTACGTCGAGAGGCCCGGGGAGGAGGACTGGGAGAGTGGAGGGGAGGCGTTTGAGGATGCCCGGGGTTGGGTTGATGTTTGGATCGGGGAGGGGGAGGGCGGGTTCGAGGAGCTCGCCAGGCGGTTGGGCGCTTGAGGTTGAGTGTCAGCAAGAGGGAGATGGGACTTGTGGTGAAATTTGAGAGAAGAAGCTATGATGACGTGTAATGGATGATTTCGATAGAATACAGTGGGAATGATGTCAATGTCTGGGGAGGAAGAGCACTATCAGGCAATATTTTGTTGGATTCGGTGATTCATCGACGTAGAGTGGATGTGTGGGAGGGTAAACTTGTGAAATCGATGGACGTGTCGGAGCTGCTTGAATTTGCAGTGTGAGCCTGCAAACGGGGGGCTTCTGGCAGAGAAGCCTCTTTCCCACTCACGATTCCAGTCATAACGGTAGTGCACTTAACGAAAACGTCCATAACCAAGCCCACTACGGTGGTGGGGGATGTCGAACGGGTTCGAGATCGGGATGAAAATGGGCCGAGTTCAGAAGATATGGCGGTGAAGAGCTGCGTGGTTGTCCTAGACGGCTCTGCCAGTGAATACCGCCTGTCCGAGACCATTTCGTGTATCAGTCCAGCGTTACCAAACCCAAATCGCAACCGTATTTGAGGGCCAGGACTCGGACTGGGCGGTTCAGGTCGACAACACGGCATCAATCTTCGGCTGGAGCACGCGGTCGAGAGGCAATCGTAAGACCATCTACACATGTACATCAACCCTTTCAGGAAGCTTTATTTGGTAATGTAGGAACCGGAACCCGTTGTTTTTATTTCCACTGTTCCGAATCAATATCAACCTGAAAGTCCTTTAACCACTTTCTTCTACCTACCCAGAACACGCCCAGTCACCCTCGTCAAAGTCCCCCAAGGAGAACAGAGAGCGTAGGATAGGCGAGAAAGAAATTTGGACAACAAGAATCATCATATGAGGCCTTTTCCGTCCCACGCCCAGTCATCAAACTAAGTACATCGATGGGATTGCTTCTGGCGATCAACATCCAAGTTATGCTGCTTCTTCCGAGCTTGGCATCTGCCTTGAATCCTTTCCAACGGAGCGAGAAGCCCCATCTCTCCACAGCCATGTCCTCAACACGATAGCAGAATTTTGAACGGGGCCGTTGGCCCTTGATATCGTTCATGTGTTTTGTTCAGTACCTGGAGGGAAGGTATGTGTTGACTGTCTGTCCACCTATCGACAATCACCGGTTGTCTAGACATGAAAAACATTCGACACTTTCACCTGTGTAGCGATCATTTCAACTAGGTTGGCATTTCCCTTCATAAAAGTGTAGACTACTCGATCCTGCACCAAACATCCATCCGACCGCTGGCGGCTCTTCTCGACACCGAAGCAATCAGAAGCCAGGCGAGGGTCCCCCGCTGTTGTGCCAAAAACCCGCCCGACATGTTGAGCTTTACCGACGGGGGGGCTCAAACCCAGTTTAGGCCATGAAGCAGAGCTGATGATCCCACCAAACAAGCGATCACGTTTGGGGGGAAAGCCGGCATTCCATGATTCCACGGGAGGCGACTAGCTGTCCTTGAACCCCTTTCGGAAGGCACGGAGTCTGGGCCAGCTTACTGTGGATAGTCGGATCTGACGGAGGTCGCTTTCGAACGACACGCCGCAGAGACACGCTCGAGATCACGACTCTCGGCCGGCAGACGTCGGTCCCATCATCTTTCTTCTTCTCCATAACTACCTCAGGGGACTCGGTGTCCGTCGGGAGCAGCAGTGTGGCACATGGCAGAGGCTTGGCTGCCACAGCATCACCGAAGTGCCGGCGGCATGTGTCCTCGAAAGCCACAAAGTCACGAACACGAACACAAGAGCAGACTCACGCGCGCAACGAGAGGCACGCTGATCACAGTCGCATCGGCCCACGTACTCGTCCGTTGGTCGATCGACCTCACATCAACGGCGCCCGCAAAAAAAAAAAAAAAAAAACCAACCGCCTCTCCTGTTCACGTCGGCGACTTGGACTCGCGATATGTGCTGTTTTAGACTTTGGAGTAGCGCTGTTCGGCCTTCAGCCCCCATGGCCTGTCCGCCCCCAACTGCCGCCTGGCAGTCAGAACTCGGACCATTCCAAGCGGTGAGGCTCGTAGCGGGCAAGCCACCGACCGACTGACCGGACCACTGGAGAGGCGCCCGGCGAACGTTCCCCGTTTCGGCGTAGGGCCCCTCAAGGTCCCCAAAGAGCACCGGTGGAAGCTTGTTTCGAGCAACGCGCATCGCCCACCTCGGCGACAGCAGCCCATGTTCTTTCAGATCGACGTTGCCCTGTCCAAGTTTCCAGACGTCGGGCTCGTCCGCTCTTACTGTCCTGGGGGTGAGAATCCGCGACTTGGCTGAACGGGCGTGCTCCGTGGCAACGCCTTTCTGTCCTATTCTACGAGAGCAACCCCAGGAAGCACCAATCACCCACCCCTCTTCCTTCGGCTCTCAAACCTCCCCCACGCGGGATGATGACCCCAATGCCGCGAGCCGTAGCGAGTCCCCTTTGGCAGAGTTGCGCGACATAAGAGGTTGTACGTACCTGCATAGCACCGCACACCACACGCCGCCGCCGCTCTGCTTGAATGCTGATGATGGTTAGAACGAATGGACGTCCATGCAGCAACGGGAGGCGGAGGACAACCATTCCGTTGGGTTTGAGCTCAGACTAGCAGTGAGGAATTGGCCAGGCGACTGGCACTGTCGGTTGGCACGAGACGACATCCCAACCTCGCCCGTCCGGGCCCCGTGAGAACCAGCCCCCGTGGGCAATCTCTGCACTCTCACGGAACCGATTTGTGATCAAAGGTTCTGGTGGTAGTCGATTTACTGTTCCGCTTTCCGACCTACGGAGGAGCATCCTATAATGGATTATTGGAGAAGCAGCAGCAGCAGCAGCAGCAGCAGCAGGCCATGGCGTCGATTTCTGAAGATTCGACAGAATGAAGTTTGGAGGAGGATATTCTGGAGCAATAGCCCCAACCCCAGCCCCCCCTTTCCCTCTCTCTGCCAGAACAAAGCTTGGCATATGCCGGGGGTAGGATACCGATGTCGTCGACGAGCGGCCGGCTGTTCGTTCCGCGACCACCAGCTCCGTCGCGAAGTGCGCGCGACCGGAATCCAACCCCGGGGCCGGTGATCGGCAGGCTCTGTCCGAGAGCCGTGGGAGGAGAGGTAACGCGCATGGGTCCGGGATCCCTCGTCCACCACCACCACCACCCCCCTCTCCCCTCCGGAAGGACGGCGATGGAAGCCCCGGGAGTCCAAAAGATCCATGGTCCATTCCGCGTGCCGTTTCCACAAAAAAAGAGACACAGGAAGAGAAAGAGAGAGAGAGAGAGAGAGAAAGAGAGAGAAAGAAAAAGGCGCGCCATAGCCAGTGCGGACGTCAGCAAGGGTCCTGACTCGGGACCCCTGCAATACCGAAAACTACCGCCCCCCCTTCGCTGCTTGCCTCTCGCTGTCTACTTACCTATGAGATGGCGGTTTAGACGAGTGTGGAAAACACCTTCCACATCGGGCTTTCGATCGAAATCCTAAATGGGGGTTTCCTGGTATTGTGCACGTGGAGTGCGTGGGAAGTGGTGAAGTAAAAAAAAAAAAAAAAAAAAAAAAAAAAAAGGCCACGCCGGCGAAAAACAGCTCAATATTGGATTGGACAATGTCGAATATCGACCGTCGTGTCAGGGGTCCGAGATGGACAGCGGCCAGGGCGCGCGATAAGCAGGTGGAAGAGAGGACTGGGGAAAAGAGAAAATAAGGCATTGGCCTAGATGCCGATCCATCAGCTCATGTTCAGCTGACAATTGATTGTCGGTCCAAAGTGGCAAGACCCTCTTCGAGAGCGGGACACATAATCCAGGTCGGGAGGCTCTCTCACCTGCCGGTGATCTGCAGACCGTCGGGCACGTCAAGGCTGCCATGCTATCCGGATACTCCATAGTGTTGACCATCCTTTTTCTTCTTCTTTTTTCTTTCTTTCTTGGGTTCTTTTTCTTTTCTCTCTCTCTATGGCTCTCCTTTCCCCTTCCTCTGTACGGATACCTCGGTGCGGAGCACACAAAGCTCTGCAGCGATGGTAACACCCCAGGAAGAAGAGAGGGCAACCCCCCTTCCCCGAAGAAAAAGATGAGAAGTGATTTGGAGTCCGAGGATCACGCGTTGAAAGCGAGATGCGGTGAAACGTAACCCCCGAAACGGGCCCTGTTGGACTCTCATCTCAGATTCTTCAACCAATGGTGCGGGACATACACACACACACACACACACACACATACCTGGCCGAGTTTCCCTTTTCTTCTATCCAACCTCATCAACCAGGTCTTGTCTTGATTAGGCGGGCCGGTGAGAAGACTCGGCATGGTCTTGGGTGGTTTGGTGGCTGCCGATCGCCCATTGCTACACCGGGACCTCCAACCCAACCTCATTTACCCCGAACTCATGGCTTTTTTTTTTCGTTTTTCGGTGCCTCTCTCCTCTCTCCTCTCTCCGACGTCGACCTGCAGACTGCGGTAGCAACATCAGCATGCTCCATCACGTCCCTGGGAGCTTCTTTACCCGACGGAGCACTGCCTCTGGCCTCCTCGGGATGATGGTGATGGTGTGCGCGAGGATGTGTGAGTGTATGTGTATGTGTATCGCTGGTTGGGTTGGGAACAAGATACTGTAGAGTCCCAGACTGACGAGCACATGTCCCGGTCAAGGAGAGTACATAGTAGAAGATAGTACGTACCTGGGGACTGCACCTCCACAGGGATCCCGAACGTTAGCTCGGGCAGGGGCCCACTGTTTACCTGAGCTGTAAAAATATCTGCTTATCTAAACAGTGGACCCCCGACGCAGACTCTGGGTAGGTACCTCAGTAGACAGTGTTTAAAGACAGTGTGCGGGCGGCTGATCAGCAACCCAAAAAGGGACTTGTCAGATGGTGCCGGCCCCTCCTCCGGACACACGGACAGCACACCGGCTCCAGCTCCCGCGGTCCGTGGGCTCGGACTCCCTCTTTCTTGCCTTGGTTCTTCTGTTCTCTCAAGAGGCTCCGTCAATCGATCAATGCAGCAATGTCCTCCGTGCCTCTCATCATCCCGTCCATCGACCGGCCGATGACGGTTACTCAATTCCAAATCCATCCCGAGGAATTCGTGTACCGACCAGATGGCGGCCCAGGCGGACGGCAAGCGGCCGGTGGTCTTTGCCAAAGACAAGGAGGCGACGGCGAACTGGCGCGCCGACGTCGAGTTGCAAAACGTAAAGGCAGGGAAGCGGTGGCAAAAGAACGTCCAAGGAACGTTCTAATCAGCCCTAGCTGGCCTTGGGGGAGGCGCGGCCCATGGGCATAAGCATTGAATCATGAACTCTGGCATTTGAATTTCTGATCATGGTGGGATGAGGGGGTTGTCAAACTTTGTCCTTCCTTGTCCTCCTCCATTTTTGGGTATGCAAGCGACGGCGAATGCGGGAAAAACCTGGGTTTGATTCTGAAGAGAGCCGATAGAGAAAGGAAGAGAAACAGAGAGAGAACACACACAAGATACCAGTCAACGTATTGTGTTTGTTGTTTCAGCAAGGGTATAGAATGTACTTATTAGAATACAGCCATCATACGAGCGAACTCGGGGTGTGGGTGACCCGAGTAATGGACTCAGAACAACGCACCACAGTCAGGTCGATATAGAGTGTATGATACATACAATGATTATACGAATGAACTCGGCGAGAGTGACTTGAGTAATGGACAACAGGCTGCATCCAAGCCGGCTGCCGCGAGCTCGGTCCAACTGCCGCGCTCTCTCGCCGCGCGTTTGCTCCGACTTCTCCGCTTACCCATCTCCTCTTATTCGTACTCCTCGCCAGCCATCAGGTCCCAGTTCTCGTCCAACTGCCGACGGTGTTCGGCCGCCGCCAAGCCCGTCACGACGACCAGGTCCAGATCGAGATCTGCGAGCGCGGCGTGCAGCTCGAAGCCGGGACCCCTAGCGGCTCTGTTCACATCTGGCTCCTTCAGATTCAGGCCGCCTGGAGACGGGCTGCTCCCGTAACATACTCCTCCTCCGCCTCCTCCGCCTCCACCCATTACGTGCAGTCTGGGACGGAAGTATGCTAGCGTTTTGCCATTGAAGTCGATGAGCTTCATGCCCCTGCCCTTCTTGTCCAACTCCTCCCAGCGCATCTCCCCGGCGCCTAGGAAGCGGAAGCTGAGGGCGCTGGACAGGGGGCGTCTGCGCGTCATCTTAAACTTGACGCCCCGAACGGCCATGTCGACTCTCGGTGGTATCGTGCGGGTCTTGATGGAGCCGACGGGGCGGTGTTCGGTGGATATTGCATCGCACATGGTCCTCCGCACTTCCATCTTGGTCATTTTGGCATCGTGACTGACGCTGTACAAGGGGACGAGACCCGCATTGGGTTTGACGAGGTTAATGATGAAGGCGTCATTTGTGGCTCGACTCAAGTAGAGGGTATGCCGCGGTTCTGGTGATCGCTCCATCGTCGTCTACACATTGGCTTTGTCGGGACAGGGTCGCGAGATGGCTTTGCAACTCGGGTCGATG
>NWBT01000039.1:956478-968866 GCA_003386485.1 Colletotrichum lentis
GGGGGGGGGGGGGTGTGGAAGGTGGCAGATATGTGGCATCATTTTCTTTTGCGACCGGCTAGACGTCAAAAAAAGGCCCGCGGGAAAGACTCCTATAACACCGCCAGCTTGCCCTCATGTGGTTCGGAATGAACAAAAAAATAAAAACGAGAACTCCCAGTCTGCCCAAAGGTTTGATTGAATCTCAAGAAACCTACGCCCCAGAAATATGCCTCTCTTTTCGTGCGCCGTTCGCCCAATAGGAAGCTGGTTGTTCATCCATGACGTGGGGAAATATCCGAATCGTCTTCAAAGCAGAACTCGAAATCTCGTGCGTCCAATAGTCGTGGCCATTTGGAGGAGGGGGGGAGGGGGGTTTTTGCCAGCGCTTCTCTAATGCTGGCAATCATCAAGTCGTGACGTGTGAAATGCTTGTGCCTCGCGGCAGTGAGCCCGTCGGATTTGCCCATCAGAAGGATCGGGGCTACAGCCGTGGATCCGAAGCAAGTCCGTCGATAAAGGTGGGAACATAGGTCCATGTCGCAACAGGAGCGACCTCACAAGACGACGCATTTACTCTTGCCTTCCCGTCTGCCCCCTTTGCGACGATAGCGATCGCCGCCCTCCTTGTCGTCGTACCTCGCACCGGCGTCGCCGTTGGTCGGCCGGGTGCTGTTTCGTCCACCGGCTTGGGGCCGCGAGGCTGCCTGGCGCTGCCTCCTGAGTATTCTGACGACGTCGTAAAAGGCCTTCTCGACATTGATGCAGTTCTTGGCCGACGCCTCGACGAACTCGCAGCCGAGCTCGCGGGCCAGGGCGTGCCCTTCTTGTGTTGACACTTCCCTCTCGGTGACTCTGTCACTCTTGTTGCCGACGAGCATGATGGGCACGGGGGCTTGCGGGCTGGCTGCCGAAATTGGGGAGCCCGGGTATGACGGTGAGGATGCACAAGATTCCTTAACCCGCTGGATCTGATGGTGAAACCGCTTGATGCGTGAAAAGGACGACCGTGATGAGATGCTGTAGACGAGGACGAAGCCTTCTCCGTCCCGAATCCATTGATCCCGAAGGGCTGTGTACTCTTCTTGGCCGGCGGTATCGAGGACTTCAAGCATGCATGCTTGCCCGTCAATGACGACTTGCTTGCGGTAGGAATCCTCAATCGTGGGGTCGTACTGTTTTTTTTGGGGGGGGGGAAGCACGGTCAGCAGGCGGCTCTTGGCGGCGACGGTGGTGGGGAAGGGTGAATTGAGGGGACGGTCGGAAAGGCGGCGACGAGGACGAAATCGTTGATGCGATGCAGGCGCGGAGCAGCGCAGCGCAGCGCAGTGCGAGGCAGGGAAGATTGGGAGCGGCGACTTACGGTTTCGACAAAGTGTTGCAGGCAGAGCTGGATCGTCAAAGCGGTCTTCCCCACGCCACCATCGCCTAGGACCACCAACTTGTACAGCACCATTTTTCCCGCCATGATGGGCGACTATCGGAGACGAAGGACGATGGGAACGCGACGGGAGAGAGAAAAATAATCGTCGGGGAATCGACTCGCCCGATTGATGATGAGGAGCGAGGTTCAAGCGAGGCAGAGATTGAGGGGACGATTCGCGGGGACGGATCGAAGGGGGTGACGGTTCGTCGCTGGTGGTTGTGAAAGTGGTGGTGATGGTGGAGGAAAGGACGACGAACACCGATGGTCGAGAATCGATGATAGGATAGGCACGTTGGGGGAAAAAAGGTTAGGAACCTAAGGTTGGTAGGTAGGTAAGTAAGCAGTCAAGTAAGTAGGGTAGGCGGGTAGCGAGTGATGTGGTAGCCGTGCCTAGGAGGTCGGAAGTAAGGTAGCAGCCCAAATCTTGCTGGATTCTGGAGCCCGAGCCCTGGACGTGGACAGTGGACTCCCTCCAGCAGACGGTGGATTGGATCGACCGGACTGGACCCGACGGCCAGTCAGTACGTAGCAGCGACAGCAGCAGTGGTGCGGTAGTATCAGTAGCGGCGGCAGCAGAAGCAGCAACGCAACACTGTGACAGGGGAGGGGAGTGAATAGGGAGGGGGAGGGGACTCGCGGGTATCCAGGTAGGTAGGCATGTAGGTAGGTACTCTGTACCTACCTACCTAGGTAAGGTAGGTAGGGTACCCAGACAGATAGAGGTGGGCAGGCAGCCGGGCTGGCTAGCCGGCCGGGCTTGGGTCTTGTCTGTTAGGTACCCAAGGTATCCGTACATTGGGTAGGTAGGTAGGCTAAGGCTTGCCTGGCTACTGGCAGTTTGGTGGATAGACTGATGACTGTCGGTCGCGGATGCGCGGCGCGAATGGATGCGAGTTGGGTGCCGCCGCCGTTTAGGTAATGTAGGCTTCCCGTCTCTCGTCCGTTTCAGTTTATGCGACAACCTCCGTTCTCCCTCTGCTGCCGTGCGTATGTGCTTGTGTCTTTCTCCCTCTCCCTCTCAATCTTTCTCACTCTCTTTTTCGTCTCTCCTTGGATGGGCACAAGGGGAGCGAGGTGGAGAATGGTAGACTAGACAATGACTGGATTGGCGGGTCTAGCTCGGGACCTAGGCTTATGTTAGATGCTTGGGTTAGGAAGAAGGATGATACCGGGATAAAGGCGAAGCGGAGCGGAGGCGCACAGCCGACTGTTGGCTAGCCTGCTCAGAGGCTGTCAACTCTTGCTACCTGAACGCGCCAACCCGAGCCACTCAGCTCTGTATCCGCCCTGACTTGGGCTACCCGGGATGGGGGGTATTGAAGAGGGGACAGAGGTGGGGAGACGGATTGGAGACAAGCCAGCAAGCAGTTCCAATTCCAGCAGAGCAGGGCAGAGAGAGAAACCAGAGAGGGCACGGTACAGCAGAACGGACCAGCGAACAGGGCGTACGGTGCCGGTACGTATTGACGTCGTTGCGCACGCATGCAGCAAACCAGAGCAGGTAGGGTACCTGGCTTTTTGGTCCTGGTGTCTCGTCGGAGAACGTGCCTTGTTGGTGTAGTACCTTAGGTCGCGCACAACAAGCACAGCAAGCACAGTACTCTACTCTGTATCGCCGTGGCCCGGCCTCGATGGGGACGGGTCCGACGATACGGGGTTCCTTGCTTGGGAGCCAGGAACATCCAGGCAAAGAGAGGTTTACTGCTAGGTACTATGTATGTACGTACGTAGCATACTAGTGTAGAGAGGCAGGCAATATGGAGTTCACAAGGCAGACAACGTGAGGGCCGAGATAAATCAGGGGCATGGATTCTGCTGACGGAAGGCCGGCGATGTCGTTCCCATCGGAGATGCGAGCGGACAAGAGTGAGCTCACATTGGGGTCGTTGTGAGTCTACAAGAAAAACTGCCGACTGCAGACGCACAACAGAGCCTTCATCGACCAAACCGACGCGCGATCTTCGAGTCAGTATCACTGTATCAGTAGGTAAGGTTGTATCCGGGGTGCGAAGATGTGCTTTCTCTCTCCTCCTTACTGCTCGGCGACGTTGAGATTCGGACAGCAGACCACAGCAGGCGACGGGTGATGTTTAGACTCGACGAAGGGGACAGGCGCTGACGAAAGTGGATTGGGCCAGCCGTGCGGGAAATCGACGACTGGAGAGGGAAAGACGAAGCAGCAGGGAGGGCAATCAATGGGGTAGGAGGGGCAATGATCAAGGATGAAGCCGGTGGCCGATGTCGGGAAACCAGCAAAACGCTGTCCGGCGCGCGCTCGGTCCAGCACGAATTGACTGGGAAAGTGAGGAGAAGAATACGGGAGGGCGAGAGCGACAGGAATGCGTGCGCAAGCAGAGGAACTTCTCGAGAGTCGAGCGTCAGGGGAGGGGCACATGCGAAGGAATTCTCAATGCGTCGAGCGTTGGGATGGCTGGATCTGGCAAAGCATCAATTGATATAGGGCGATATGGCATGCAAGACAAGAACAGCTCGCTAGCTGGTTGGTTGTCGGCTTAGATGATTAAACAGCAGGCACGCTGCGCAACTCGCTAACTGTACGGTTAGGTACCTAGTAGGTAGGTTGGGAAATAAGGGAATGGAGGAGGAAGCAGCGACCGGAGCAAAGTGACGGCGGAAAGGTCTTTCCTAGCTAGGTACCTTGCCCGCTCCTCCCCTCCTCTGCTCCTTCCCATCTCACCTCTTGCCAACCTGGGAAGGAACCACTTCCCCCCAATAAGAAGGTACTTACTATCACGTCACGCCTCGATAGGTATCAAGACGTGGCAGACGACCGTAGTCGCTGATGGACCTTGTGCATGCAATCCGTAAAAAAGGTAGGGAGGTGCGAATTGCTGGGTAGCACCAACACAGCCACAGCAACCGAGTCAAAGCCCACGTCCATACTCCATGATCCTGTATCCGTATCTTCGAGCCCACCCGCACGCCAGCCCGCAGCCCCAAAGAGGCTGCGCTGATGGACGCATCCGCATCTTGTGGAGTTCTGACGCGCGACTTGCCGCTCGTCCTCCTCACCCTGTACCATACGGATTCTCTCCGGAGAAGAGATGCGTCTCACGGGCCATGGGGAGGAGGGAGACGAGGAGGAGGAGGAGGATTTCCTTGCCCGGTGCAAGGTGACGTTTGTATTGACAGGAGTCTCAGTCTTGACTGCAACAACGCCACGAGCTGCAGCTGCGGGTTGCGAGCTGCATGTTTCCTCCCCCCACATTAGCGCCGCTGTCTGTCTTGACGAACTGGCCGGGCTTAGGCCTAATTGACAGCCACACAACCCGTCATTATGCAGCCGCTCTTCTTCCCGCCGCCCGTACACAACGCACACGCACATACTCATATTTGGACGCACACGAACGAGTCACTGATGGGACCGCGAAACGTCCGAACCTGTTTCCTTCTGCTCTGGTCTTGTCTGGTCGTGTAGTCGCGTTCCTTTGTTGGGCTCTGTTTGGCCGTTCCGTGAGGAAACAAAGCTGGCCTCGTTGTACGATGGCCGAGGCACTATGGCAGAGCCTACCTACCTACCCGTCTCCCGTACCCGTCCGGTTGGCATATGGCTCTGGAAAGATCATGCGGGGGTTTCCAACTGCGGCTGTTGTTGTTTTTTCTCTCCTCCCAAACTTTTTCTTGAACAAGAATAACGTTTGTGTTCTCTCTGCCTTTCTCTCGAGGCAACGCCAGCCAAGTTTCCCTGCCCTTACCACTCGGCCAATCATTGAAGCTGCCGTCGAATGACCTGGCTCCCTCGCAACCAACAGCGCGCAACTCAAATCATATCAGTTCCAGTCAATCCTTGCTTGCCGTGCACTTGCGGTCTGCCAGAAACGCCCGGCAACTGCAGCTTTGCGTGCTCCGAATGCATAGTGGTAGTCTGTCATTGTAGCCAGCCGCCTCCAAGAAAGTCGCTTGCCCCGGTATGGTATTTGTTTGCGACCCGCACCACCCAAGGCCAGTCAATTGGTGGCGAGAAAACACACTTGGAACTGCCCTGGTTATAGACCCGGAGCCGGCGCTCGCATCAGGGCAGCCGCGAACATGCCATTGAAGACCGGCGACAGAGAGGCTGAGAACCCCTGCACTGAGGTCCAGGTCGGTCTGGTGCTTCCAAGCCATCAACCAACCATTCACGAACGGCCGCTTCAACAATTGCCTGATGATACGATCTGCCCTAGGTACCTAGTCTAGGCTCTCCCTTAGCAGTGTAACTACGGATAGTTATCCCGGTTTTGCAAGCTCCGTCCTTCTTTTTGGACAGCTTGACTGGCTGGCCGAGCTGTCGATCCGGTTCCTTTGGGAGCCACGCACCCATTGGATGCCGAAAGATAACCCATCAAAACAACAACTTCCAACAAGCCAACAGCAGCATCATGCCTGGGTCCTCGGCCTCACCAAGTTTTCTCTCCATCATCCGCATCAGATGCAAGCGAGGCCGGCGCGGTGTACGGATATGAGCTCTCAAGGGTGCTCTGGCATTCGTGTGCTTTCGTCCATACTGGCTGAGGCGATGCGGCAAACCCCGTTTCTTTGCTCACCCCCGTCGATGCTGACCGTTCGTTTGCTTGCAGAAGCAGACTCGCACTGCTCATGCCGCTGCACCTAACCTAGTCCCGGACGTGACTTTCTACTGGGCAATCGGTTTGCTGCCCCGAAAAAAAAAGTTGTCCACCGATGCCCACAATGAACACTACTACGTAGTAAGTAATATGCATGCACCTCCTCACAGACCACCCGCCCGCCATCCCTCGCATCATCAAGTCGGATCGTTTGCCCAGCAAGATGCTGACCGAACCTCTAGATGCCGCGATGGTTAACAGAGCGGCCAGGGTTGGACTCCGTTTGCACTGTCCGCAACTTGTCTACAGGTACCGAACCGCCTTCGTCTCCTTTGCTGACATAGATGCGGCCTGAGGCACTAGAGATTCCCTCGAGGCATGCATGGGATGACGACTGGGAACCACTAAGGCTGTACCGGGATGATACCCCACTCGGCGCCGGCTGCATGGTCCAATCGGAGGTATCTAGTATGTATCCACTAATGACTACCACCCACATTCTCCAACCACCTCTCGGCCTCTCAACCCCCTCCCCTCCCTCCATCTCTTCTCCAAAACGCCGTTTTCACGCTACGCCCGAATCTCTCCTGAGGTGGTGATAGGCCTTTGATTTTTTTATTGATTTTTTTTGATTTTTTTCCGTTGCCAAAAATTTTCCGGCTGAGAGCGACGAGGGTTCCGGCAGGGAGGGGGGAGGGGCGGCCCCGTCTTCCAACACAATCGTTTGCTCTCCATTCTATTGATGGCCGACCACAGCCCGCTCGGTAAACAGGGCTGGTTTTGGACCTCGCCAACCAGCATCCGCAGCAGCTTGACATCACGAGACGGACGCCTAGATCAATTCATCCGACGTCATCAAGCTGACCATCCCCAATGGGCTTGTTCTCAACTTGTTAGTAGTAATGGACGGCATCAAATTGGAGACGGTACATCGCTGTTCTATCTCAAGAGACCGGCCCCGAAAAGGTAGGCCGTCACCGACTATGCGGTTTTGGCCCTACGTCTCCGGAACAACACGTCACGAAAATGGTGTAACCGTAACACGCAAAACGCAAGCAGTCATGCCTCGTTCCGTGTCCTGCCGAGTTACTTGTCTCACCAACCCCGTGCCAGACCCGGTCTTCCGGGGCGACTCCGCAAGAGTCTCACGTCAAATTCTCGCTTCTTGCCTTCTGCAGACTAAAGGCTGAGCATGCCGCGCCATGTTAGTTCCCGGCCGCGGAACGGCACCGTTCAGCCCGTATTGGCCAGATGATGCCTGGCCGGCGAATAGACTCTCTTCGCAGCTCCGCCGTCGCCAACGCCTGATGCCGCTCCGCTCTGCACTTCGACAGAGCGACAAGCCCCGAAATCCCAGCCATGCATTGCCTCGAGCGGGACATTGCAAGACGATGGCAGCAAAGGCTGGTAGGGACATTGGAGTCTGCGGACAAACGGCGGTCAGCAAGTCGACTAGCCTTTAATCCGAAGGAGAAGAAAAGATTGCTTATGACCCCCCATGCCCAGCGTTTCTTTTTCCTCGACCTGCATCACCTCCTAAGATCTGTCGTCAAGGCATTCCGTGGACTGCTTTCCTGGATTTCCCTCGCCTGGCACGTCGCCTTGCGATTTCAACGGCCACGCACGGGGAAGCCAAGCATGGCTCCATCCATCTGCGACTTCCACAAACCCTATGATTTTAGTCAGTTCCCGCAACATCTGACAGTTGCAAGCGTCACGCTCACCGAAGAATTGTGGCTCACACTCGAGAGACTCTGCAGAGCTCCGACCCCCAGTAGTGTAGACGATAATCGCGAAAACCGCCGCCATCCAGTTTCAACATCGTGTTGCTGCTGCCGCCGTCGCTACGCCACAAGACCAACCCGCTGGATATGCCAATACACTTGATGCGCCCAGTTGGGGAGGCCGCGTCGTCAGAGCAGCACACGAGCCGGGCGTCTGACGCCTCGCTTGCGCCGGCATACTGCATAAATAGAGGACAAAATAAAGTCTCGGCTCCCGCATCTTCTCCCCACGTCGGATAAGCAGACATACAGCAAGCACAGCTGGCCCAATCGGATACCTCCCTTCCATGCACTCTCGCCAGTTCTTGCGGGCATGTTGACTAAAGATATCCCTAGGGTCAAAGTCGGTGTGTAGCTACCAATATGCCAGCTCAGTGAGCAGTATGGATAGTTCAAAGGCACTCGACCGACCGAGCCGACCCATCACAGCCGTCACGAGCATCGTATGACGCAGTGTTACCGACATCGATCGTTGGCCATACGAGACCGTGGGGGCCCAAGCACCCATTTCTAGACTCCTGGTTGATACCCTACGACGCGCCTCTCTGGCGACGAACGTCCTCCGCCGGGGGAAGGGTCTTTTCCCTTGCGTCGTGTATTTTTGGAGCATACCATGTCTTGGAAACTGAATTCTTGGCTGCGTTCATCCATACGTCGAGGTACAGGTCGCCATTATGCGGACGTCGCAGCTTGGCGCGGATAGCGGTCAGCCAACTCCTAACCTGCAGCAATCACACGTTCTACACTATTGTCATCGCGGATTGGATGCCCATCTTCCCTAGTTTGGTAGCGGGCATGCATATAGACCTGCGTTAGTGCGAGACCTGCGTACACTGCACGTACAGATGAACGGCCATGACGAGACCCTGGCCGTTCAAGATACGCCTCTGGGGGCTTCCCCTCTGACGAATACCTTTGAGTGGGAAATCGTAACGAATAATGGCTCGGTGGCCTATCATTCCCCACGGTCGTAAATCAGATGTGTCACGGAAGGAGTTGACCGTATCCGCCGACGGGCAAGGCTTAGCCACATATTCATCGCAGCCTTGCAACCCCACCACGAGGCGAGAGAAAAGAGATTGACGACAATCTGACTTATTGGGCAGTTCGATCCTACTATTAGCTCTTTTTCGTCGTCGTCAACTGCACTACGGCACGGAGTCAGGTTGCCTGAGTTGATGACGTGAGTTTCGTCACTCCCCATCCAGTGATTGCAGTTCTTTCCGAAACGCCGCCATTCAACTCGAAACCCGCCCTCGCGGCGAGGACTGCCCGCCACACGATACGATGCCCTGACAATGTTGCGGCTAAGCCCGCGTAACGGCCCGCGCAGGAGAATAAGAAACGACGAGACAACGGGACAGAAAAAAGCAACGTCCATCGCCCCGGGGTTGAGCCCACGGTCCCTGGAACCGCAGACCAAGCCATGTTTCTGCCTATGTTCCCGGTCAATGACCCAACTGCCGAGAGCATTTCGAAAGGCACTATTGTCGGTGTGTGTGTGTGNGGGGGGGAGGGATTCAAGATTCAATTTCCCCCCTCTCGGGTGCCTGGAACATCTTGTAATAATATGTCTGGATGCTGCTGCACGAGCATGGGATGCGCGGAGGCCTTCCTCACTGCCGTATAGCGCTGCAACGTCGGTGTATGGGAAACACAGCCAGGCCAAGCGGCCAGCGTCCCTTGCTAGGTACCTGACAATAAGGCTTGTTAGTTACCAACGCAGGAAAGAGGGCATGCCCACCCCAACGACTAATCCTGTTAACCCGCCTCATCTAGATGAAATTCAAGGACTACTGCCCTAAGGCTTGGCGCAGACATCTGCCGAGGCGGGATACCCACGGAACTCGCCTCCTGAGATTCATCTCGCAGCTTTTGCTTCCCGCTTTCTGCTGGCTGAATGGCTCTCGAGAAGCTTCTGGAGGGTGCAGATTATCTATCAACTAGTACGTCCTGTGGTTGTCTGTCGAGTGCCTAGGCGCTCGTGGCCGCGAGAGGCGCAGGCTGTCCGCGCCGAACAACGTGGGACTCGGGAGCTCCCACGTGGCTATTTGGACCAGACGTGCAGTCGGATTGGGATGGACGTTAATCGCATCCTTCTCCCCCTTCCCCCTTGTAGACCATTGACTTTTTACCCCCGTCCACGCCGTTCCCGAATCTCGGGCGAACATGGGAAATGCTACGTCTCGTTAGCCTCGGCCTTTTCTGCTCCTTCAAAAACAAAGCAGGGATTCCCAACCCAGCGAACTGACTAAATTGAGTTGCTAGAGGAGGACTTTTAGTTAACCGCCAGGGTCCCCATCTCGGGCGACTGCAATATGGACGGGTCGGCGGTTGGTGAGGCGGAATGGGGCGGCGGGCGTTCGACGATCACATCTAGCCATCCCTCCACCCCGGCCCCCCAATCGGCCCCGGCGCTAGTGCTACGGTTTGGTCGTCACCGTCCGTGTAGAGTCGTCTCCGTCGCCAGGCCTCGCCCGTGCTTCATGGCTCCGGAGCACTCTCCAAAGCACTATGGACCCCGCGGACAGAACACCGGATGTAGGTCGTGTCGGTCTTTTTTGCCAAGCGGTTTCACCTCGCATACCTTGTCCGGCGGGTATGCTACTTTGATGGTACCATCGGCGTTGGTGCGAGAACAATGTCAGTGACGAGGCTTTCCGTTCCTCCGGGCATGGCGATCTACGGCACTGCTTGAGCTGTCCATCTTCAGCCCGATGCAGGTGGAAGGGTGTCCCCAGGTGGCAATTCCGATGTTGTCATTACACAGAACGGCTGTAGGGCCGGTAGTGCTGTGGATAGAACGCTCCGGCCGGGTATGGTAGCGCAATAGGTTGCGCAAGACCGTCTAGTGGACACATCTGATCTACCGTCCGTAACGAAAGGCAGGAACCCGCACGAAGGGCATACATGCGACTTCTCTCGGACGTACAGACCGGGGATCCGAGGCTTCCTTAACGTCCGGTGCCCCGGTTCTCTTCGGGCCGTCTTCAAGGAGGCGAACGCTGCGGCCTGTGTGTTTGCAGATCGGCTGCTCTCTCGCCCCCGTCCGGCGAGCGTTCGATTCCCAGGGCTCAATTTTGGCTGAGACAGGAGGCCACATTGCCGTTCTGGAAGGGTCGGCCTTCAAAGGGGGAGGGGGAGTTGACGCCAAAAAAGAAAGTGAGGCGGGAAACCTCGTATGATTCTCGCCGCTGAAGATGGAAACGGGGCGTGTAAGGCGAGTTCTGTACATGGGTCTGCCAAGTGGGCTGTTACATACTCCACCTTCTTGCCTCGTCGACTCGCAGTGAATCGTAGCCGTTGACCACTTCGAACAAGTCAATCGGTACAGTAAGCGAGTAAAGAACCTGTATGAAATAGGGGTTTATGATGGCGATTTCGGACACGTCGAAACTGCTGCGAGGTCTGATGAGAGCCCCGCGATATCCAGTAGGCCTATACCATCCAACTACATAGAAACGGGGTTCCCAGGCGAACGAGAGGCAAACCCATTTGAAGAAAGAAAGACATTGATAGGAAGAAAGAAAAGCCGACGGAGTTGAACAGCCTTATTAGGGATGCACCCGATGCTCGGAAGCCCCTACACACAACTACTCGGCGCAGGTGCTGCCGGCGGGCGGTTGAAGACGAGGAACTCGTTCGGGTGCCGAGGAAGCCATCCACGAAGTAGGTGAAGGGGTTGACGCGGTACATGAAGATCCGGAAGCGCGGGAGGACGTCTGGGCCAGCAAGGATGCCGGTGGACACCCGCACGTCAGTGAACATGCTCTCAACGTCGAGGCTCACCAAGACCAGCGATCCATGGGGAACTCACCCGCAGAACCCACACATCATGATTGTCAACAGGCCGACGATGGTGCCGGCGACGACGAAGAGCGCAAAGGTGCTGGCGAAGATGAAGAAGGCCCAGCCAAAGAGGAAGATCGTGGTCGCGCGTGAGTGCTCCCCGTCTCAGTCTGACGGGAAGTGCGGTAGAGGCCAGGGGGGGAATATCACTGGAGAAAGCTGAATACAGACATGGTCTAAAATCTGACAATGATGGAAGGGGTCGTGGGAGAAGAGGGGGGTAAATGCCATGTTGACCGAGTTCCAAAACGGCCTCCACCAGCATATTGGCACCAAGAAACGCCAACCACGAGTACGACTTGGACGGGCGTTCGCGGGCCTCGTATACGGTGCGTTGGGAGACGAAGACGGGTACAACCTGGTCGACGAGCTGGCTCAAGATGACGAGGAAGATGAAACCCCCAAACATCCGGTTCTTCTGAGGGCCGCCTTGGGTATTCTCGATGTCAAGGAAGGACAGGCCGATGAAGAGAGCCTGGAGAAAACACAGAGTTAGTCGGGTTTCCACAAACGGGCCAGCACCTCTGGAGGCCACTCACAGCACCGCAAGACAGGGAAAGCTTTGGAACAGATATGAGAGAATCCTGGCCGCTGGACTGTTGTTCTGTCTGCGTCGAATGGCCGGCAGACAACCTACGCAGTTCGTCCTGGACGCCCTGGTGCTCGCTGCGTTGGCGCCAAACGGCAGGCCAGTCGATCTCCGTATGGGCGCCTGAGACGGCGCCGATGACGTGCAGCATGTACTCACTCGGCCGAATTCGAGTTGGGAAGGGAGGGGGGTG
>NWBT01000039.1:968907-1002326 GCA_003386485.1 Colletotrichum lentis
GGGAGGGGGGGGCCGCCCTTCCGGACGAAGCAGTCAGTCAAGCACTGCGAATTCGTCCCAATGGGATCAAAGCACACCGTCTTGCCACCCCTAGCAAGGAGAAGAAGCCGGTCAACCCTCTAAAACAGGATTGCGGGAAGGCTGGTGGATGGTGCATAGAATCGCCTGGCCGCTGTTTGCCAGCTTCTCCATCAGGTTGCAGATAGACCACGATGTTTGACTATCAAAGGCCGGACGTAGTAGGCTCGTCGAGAAAAAGAAGGAGTTGCGGGCGCGCGGCCAGCCCCATGCCGATCGTCAGTCAGCCTTTTTCGTTGTTCCACGTCAAGTCCCTCGTCAGGCACGCCGATGGATGCATCAAAATACTGCTGCATACCAAGGAGGCTGATGACTGTTTCGATATAGGCCAGCTTCTCACTGGCGGGTGTAATGAGAGGGCTGCTGAAGTAACGCGCTGAAGGGTCAAGGCCTCCCGTACAGTCGACGTGTGGAGATGCAAAATCCTGTTGCTGCATGTATCCGGTTTTGCGCTGAAAGGACTCATCGCGAGGCTTACCATCAACGAGCATATCGCCCGTGATGACACCCATGGTCACCCGCCGAGCTTGCAAGTACGCCAAGGAGGGTGGTCTTGCCCGCTCCCGAGACTCCCTGTCAATAGTCGTCAGCGTCGTCGGTATATCATCAGCTCGGAAACGATCCGACTTACCACGAGAGCAGTCAGGGACTTTGGCGCTACCAATCCGTCGACATTTTCCAAGGAATCCTGCGTGTCTCGTCCTTGATCTTGATGTCGTAGCAGTCGTTCTACCAATGGAAGATGGAAGTTATCTTTTCCATGTGGGAAACACCACCCGGGGACTCCAGTGCCCGCTCTTGCTGACGGACGGCAGTAGTCTCAATGTCGCTGGTCCCTTTTTTTCGACGCTTATCCATGGCCTTCCTCTCCAGGGACCGAGCCGACAATCGTACAAACTTGCTCATCGGGCCGGACGGACTCGTATCCGGGACCGGCCGGCACAAAGTTCGCACACCGGAAGCGCCGTCCCACAAACTCGTTGAGGAGCATGCTCTCAAACCCGCAAAACGCATAATGGATCCACCGGAGCCAGGCATAATGGTTGACATATGTGAATTCATATGAGAGCCATCCTAGACTGTAAATGGTAACTAAACAATGGGCAACACAGGCTCATCGGATCTCTTCGCTGCTGCCATTTGAAGTGACCAGAAAATCCCAAGACGCTGACGCACCCACTGATGTCATTGGATGACGTGGGGGCGAGATGGCTGAGCACGACAATCAACATAATTGGCCCTATGGTCTGTTTCTCATACATGGGCTGAGATGTATAGTCAACCCAACCTCACTCGTGCCTTACACTTACAGGCTTACATACAGAAGGACCATCGCCGACCCACCTAGCATGCTTCACTTACAGTCTCCTGGGATTGCTGTGATCCGCCCCGCATCGGCCGTCCCCATTGTAAGCTATCGTTGACCTCGACGTTCTCTGTACGTGACATCGTGAAGAAGCTTACGCTGCCCAGCATCTGGCATGTAGTCAGTCATGTTACAGTGAAGATGATGGCCATAAAGAACGTTTCAGGGCCTATTCGGTCCCAGAAATCGTGACCAAGAAAGAGAGGTAAGCATGAGCTGGCAAACCATCATGATTGCCTGCGTACGTAGGAAGGCAGCAGTCTCTATGGTGTCGTCACTTGGCAGGTGTCCATCATGTATGGAGTCAGTTGGCCTTTGCGATGTCGAGCTCGTCTCCGAACTCACCCCAGCACGACCAGTCTCGGCAGACGGGCAGAAATAAAGATTCGGTGTGCTACGGTGGGAGCGTCTATCGACTAGAGACCAGAATCGAGGACAAAGCCCTCATCGCGCAAGAAATCATACTGCGTCCCCGTGCTCCAATAACGATCTTGGACCGTGCCATCCGGTGGCGCACCCTGCTAGCACAGCACAGCGTCAGGTAGGCTTCCCGGTGCAGCGCGACCGCGTAGATTGCTGCGACGCGATAGTGAGATTCGATCGCGGCGATGCCTCGACGAAGAGGCAATGTTGAGACCGGGCGGTGGCGCCGCCGGGCGGGGCCGGCCCGCCAGCCAGAAAAAAAGACAGTGGGACGGGACACCTGCCCGGCCACAGCCGCCCAACTCAATCGTCGTTCCGTCTTGTGTACCAAAACCTCGCGGCGCCAACGCGAAAGATGACCGGTTTACGGGCATTGTCACTGCAAATTTGACAGAGATGAGAAAGCAGGCAGGTCGCCGAATCACTCAAGTCATCAGATTAGACGGTGCACATGCCCTGTTAATAAGAGATAGCCCCCCACTTCTTCTGTGTGGAAACCAGGTACTGAGTAGACGGGGCAGCATTCATGAGATGAAACTTTCCCCTGGTCTTCAACAATATCCGATATGGTGTAGTGGCCAACATGATGCCCTCTCAACTCACGGTTCTCAACCGTGATATGGCAAGGCATAGCCCCGAGTTCGATTCTCGGTTTCGGAAGTACCTCCGTACAGATACTGTTTTCTTTTGTAACTCTTTTTCTTCTACTTCACGCAGCTCCACATCTATACAACCCCCGCTAATTGATGTTCCGAACACAGCAAGAAAATCCGATATGGTGTAGTGGCCAACATGATGCCCTCTCATCCACTAGAGAGGTTAGGCATAGCCCCGAGTTCGATTCTCGGTTTCGGAACTACTTTTTGTTTCTTTGGCATTAGTTAGTTCTCTTCTGGCCCGCCGGCAACAATCACCCTTTTGGCATGTGAGTGAGTGGTAGTGGTGGGGTAGGTAGTGAGAGAAGGGAGAGAGGGATAATGATTGAGAAAGTAGCAACATGGAGCAGGAAACATGGCACAAACTATGGGTATCATCATCCCTTTATTGATGAAGCGATACACACACCCATCCACCCCCCCCCCCCCCNAGAATGTAGCGACAAAGAGCCGAAGAGCCAAGTCCAAGGGATGGTGGTGTAATCATAGCAACGGGGGGGCGAGAGCGGTTGCGATGGAACCCGCAAACACTCTCCGAGGACACAATCCGACTCTGATGGCTGGCGAGAGTATCGGATGAACTTGTTACAGCGAGCGGTCTTATCTGGATTTCGGAAGACCAGACACACGTCGCTTGGCCAGGGCAGAACGGATGTGCAACGCCACACGTGCCCTGCGTCTCTTATGTAGCCGTTGACTTACACGATTCACCAGCAGCGGAAGTCCCAACGAACTACCCTTGGGGAATGCAGAGGATCTTGAGCAAGGAATAAAGTCCTCCAGCAATCATCGAAGAACGATGTACAGTGGAGGCTAAATATCATAATCACCAGAGTGGGTTCACGGGCACAGGCTCAGGCGGGGTGTAGATGGAGAATCACATCTCTGTTCAATAGACACGTCGGTAAAGGCGTGAATGGCTGACGTACACCTCTACGCATCATTCCATAATCCTTCAAGTAAAGTAAATAGTAGAAACATCCACGACGCCAGTGCCTGTCCATAAAGAGTCCTGTCCATCCAAAGTCGTCCCTCGGTCTGGGTCCCGTGGGCCTATTCCAACCGGGTCGCCTAGCAGGAAAAAAAAAAATAGATACGAGAAGGAAACATGGGATGGTCCTCCCTGATATATAGGCAAGTAAATGGTAGTGAGTAAATCGTCATCAGGGCCTACGCCCATCATGTAGTGTTTTGGTAGGGGTATGTTTTGTTTTTGTAGGCTTCTTGCAAAATCTTTAGTCCTTCGTGGCGTGTTCGTCGCCAAAGGGACTGCGTCCCCGCTCGTATGAGCTTGTCCTTTGAGAACGCCTGTCGGGCCCTGCAGCGGCTCGTCTTGTGGCCTCTTCAATCACCGCGCTCAAACTGTGGGTGCTGCGGATAGCGGCGGGCTTGGGCTCGGGAGGATCAGAGAAGGGGCTTTCGTCGATGAGGGTGACGGCGGCCGAGTCACGAGTGGCGGTATAGCTGCTAGGCGGTGGGGGAGTGCCGGGCACGGAGGTTTCGTCTGTTGTTGATGACGCCTTGGAGGATCCAACGCTGACTTGCTTCGGCCCATTGCCACTGCCGACGCGGACAACCTGCACTCTCTGAACGGGGGCGGCGGTCGCCGTGTTGGCGTTGTTGAGAAAGGTCGATCCAACGCTGAACGTGCTGTCGCGGCTCTTGGGACGGCTGTGGGCGGCGTACTTCTCGTAGTCGACGCTGGGAACGGGAGGGGTGTTGCTGCCGGTCGTGCCGACGCCCATGGACTTGACACTGACCACGGCAGCCTTGGCACGCATACCGGTCTGAGCAGGAGCGACAACAACGGCGTTCTTGCCGTAGATGGTAGACGCGATGCTGGGTGCGATGCTAGAGCGAGGGGCATACGAGGTCCTTGCGACAGATGTGCGGTCGGAGTAGCCGGAGATGCCTGAGTAGGTGGAGTCGCGAAGCTCGCCGGGGACGAAGAAGTGCGGCTCCTCGTAGGGCGAGGGGCTGCTGGCAGCGGAGTTGGAGGCGTGCATCGGGATAGGGGGCACCGGGGGGACGAGGAGCGTCGGAGACGTAGGGGTGGCACGGTTCGTAACGCCGGGGATGTAGGCGATTTGAATGATGTTGGAAGCACGGGTAAGCACCGTCGAGGCGATCGAATGTACGGTGTGTGTCGAATCGCGGTTGGTCTGTCGTGGCTCGCCGGTGGACTTCTCATTGATGGTCTTCTCGGACTCTTCAATGTAGGATTCCTGGATGATGGACTGTCTCTTGGTCTTGATGAAGAACCTCCAGACGAGGTAGGTGGCGACGGCGATGACGACTAGACCGCCAATGACGCCTCCGACGATGGCGCCTGTGTTCGGCTTGCTACTTGATGATGCAGATGAACTGCTGTCGTCCTTGACACAGATGGCCTGGGCACAGGTGTTACAGGTCGGAATGGTGAAGGAGCAAAATTCGTCGGATTTGCAGTTGCTGGGGCATGTCGGCGCCTTGTCCTCGCACTTGAGGCAGCCGTTCTGTCGAGGAAGGATGACTATGGTTGCCATATCAGTAAGGGAGGGGATCGAGACAAGGCGAGTACGATGTTTGGCCAACATACCAGCGTGCAGCTCCTCAAGCGAGCGAAGGTGGAAGTTGGGGTCAAAGTGAGCCATGACGGATGAGGACCTGGCTGTAGATGAATGGAAGAAAACAGTTGACAACGCTGATCTAGCGATGCCGATCTTGGTCGCGAGACCTTCGAGTGTTAATGTGTTGATCAGTTGGCGGGGTGCTGAGATGCCGGAATCGAGAGGGCCGATGGTCGGTGCGACAGAAGCGGCGTCGAAGAGGGAATGACAATAAATATAACGAATTAGGAGAACGAAATGTTGGCTCGATAGGACAATTGCAGTATTGTCGGAACCACACGTCGGGGAATGCGCGGAGAGGCCGGTGTGCTGGCGTGGTCTCGACTGGAATGGAGGAGGTGACGGGCGAAGGAATTCGGGTGAGAGGACGCTGTAGGCGGCCGGGTTGATGGCGAGTGATGAGCGAGAGTATAGTTGGGTAACGAGTGGACTGGGAGACTAGCTCGGCATTTGTGGTGGTAGAAGAAAGGCGACTAGACGAGCGAAGCGAAAGGCATGGACGGCGATTTGATGGGTTGTCGGGCGCAAATCGAATGACGGCTACAACGGCGACGACGATGGCGACGGACGGGTCGGCGGGCCTCGAATCTCTTTTGTCGTCGAGCGGCAGGGCCTATGGCTGAGGGGGAAACAGAGAACCTGGAGGTGTTGATGGACGGAGGAAAGGAGAGACGTGGTAAAAAGGCCGGTTGAAAGAAACGAAGGTGAGCAAATAGATGGAAGAAAGAGGCAGGCAAGACACTTGGTGGGCTTGGGCTGACCGGGGGGTGGGAGAAGGGGAATGAACGAGATGGGGGGGCGGATGGATGGGATGGGTGGATGGGAGGAGAAGGGAGGCGAAGCCAGGATGAACGGCAAAAGAGAAGGAAATGGGTGGAGTCCAGCTTTGGTATGGTCCGAGATGCTGGCTTCTCGCAGGCGTTTGGCGGCGGCGGCGTTAGGCGGAGCGTGAGCTGGTAGGGGAGAGGGAGGGATAGCCAGAGAAGTGAGTGAGTGTGAGGGAGGGACCGAGAGAATGACAGAACCAAGGACGAACGAACGCCCGGTGGAGACGGAGGAGAGCAGCAGTTGGACTTGGCCGCTGGCCGTTGGTCCAGGGCCACAACCGGCGGCGCGAAAAGGCGCAGGAAGCGAATCTGCGGGACACAGGCACGAGATTGAGGGTACAGGGGTCATGGTGCTGGCGAAACGTGAGGACCGGGGGCGGTGCGATGTGTGATTGGCCACAACCCCCAGATGGCAAAGCTCGCTTGTGGATCCCTTGATTCCCCCGACACCCCTGCGGGCCCTGGCCAAGCCCGGCCTGGGTCCAAGGTCTGGACTGAATGGTCTCCGCCTACTCTAATGCCCTCCACACTCCCTCACTCACTCATTCACTTACCTAGTTACTGTGTACTCACTCTTTTGCATACTCTGGATGGCACAATGAGGTACAGACTGACAATGGGCACTCCATATGGATACGGATACAGTGCGTCAGTACGGATATCGTGTATGGATACCCCATCATCACACCAACGCAGGAAAGTCGTGTTTAAGTCGATTGCCCAGGAACTCAGCCCAGGCCGATGCACCGTCACCTTCATTCGTATCCGTACATTCACAGCACACAACATGTACATAAAAGTGGGCGCCACACACGCTTGACCTTTATGGGCCCCAACTCACGGCCTCAGTCATCAGCGAAAATGGCAACTTTTTTTTTTTCTTTTTTTTTTCTTTTTACAAACTTAACCAGCAGTTACTGTCTGCTGTAACACCCCGATAAATACCATAAAGTCTAGCGTCCAAATGAGCCATGACGTGCGGAAAGTTGGGAATAACATTTATGGCTGTTAATAGGGGTATAAGATGCGGGCTCGATCGGCTGTTAGACAGCTTAGGAAATTGTAGCACATCAATCAAGAGACACACATACTTGATCACACCTGCCTTTTGTCTTTGCCTTTGCCTTCACTTGTTTCCCTGCTTCCTTACACGTCACAGTCGTGTAAGTTAGCAGCTCACTCGCTGGCCTGCAGCCAGCAACATCACGTGAATCCACTCCGTACGGCTGCAGCCCTCAGCTGGCAGTCACACAGCACATCACACCTGTCAGCCTGCAACAGGCTGCCAGGAGGACTGTGTCAAGAATCCTCATCCAACAACACACACGCACTGAATTGTCCACAAAATCGAGATGGCCAGTTCGCAGTCCTTCCATATTGTTGGAACATAATCGGCAACCACCTTGTTGCCAACACATAACGACATTCCACGTACATCCCAGTATGCAGTTACAAGTATTGCTGCCTCTGAGATGTTATATGTGGTTGCTTATTGAACTCTATTTTAATCAAATGTGCGAAAAATGATGGTATTTGAAAAACATGAGCCTAGTTCTAAACCAAATAAAAGAATCTTACCTGCTCTACGGTCTTGCCTTTCCCTATCAACTTACATGACATCTTCATCCCTCAAAATGAAGGCTCTTACTTTACTTTTTGTCTTTGTTATACTAGCTGCTGCTGTTCCTCCGCCTATTCGTCCGCTTGCTCTTCGGCCTACTGGTCCGCTTGCTCTTCCGCCTGGTCTTGCTCTTCCGCCTAGTCGTCCGCTTGCTCTTCCGCCTACTGGTCCGCTTGCTCTTCCGCCTAGTCGTCCGCTTGCTCGTCCGCCTCTTCCGCCTTTTGTGCCTGGTCTTCGTCCGCCTCTTCGTCCGCTTGCTACTCGTGGGCCTGGTCGTCCGCCTGGGTCGCGTGTTATTCGTCGGCCTGATCAACGGCTTGGTCGTCCGCCTGGTCCGCCTCGTCCGCCTCGTCCGCTTGCTACTCGTGGGCCTGGTCGTCCGCCTGGGTCGCGTGTTATTCGTCGGCCTGATCAACGGCTTGGTCGTCCGCCTGGTCCGCCTCGTCCGCCTCGTCCGCCTCGTCCGCCTCGTCCGCTTGCTCCTCCACCAGTTAATCGTCGTTGCATGTATGCAATTCCAACTCTTACATATACTAGCTTTAGCTAACCAACATACTATTAGATGTACATACGCAGGTTCGTACAGCCACGAGGACACGAAGGAAGCATGTTACTACGTCGGCGGGTCTATGCTTCGCAGCAACTGCCGCACTTTGATTTGGGAGCCTACGTGGATCAACGTAAGTAGCATTTCCTATTACATAAATACATACTAATATATATTTGTAGCTTTGTATCCGTACACTTGAAGGGAGATGCTGGTGGCCACACACATAGTGCTGGTGCTGAACTCGAGGGTATAACGCACACGAAGGGCACCACGGAGGACGTTGGGGATGGGACTTATCGGCCAGCCGCTTGGCGGCAACGAAGGGCCTGCCGCAGGCTTCGTCCCGGGCAGCAGGCGCGGCCGCTGCGCACGAGAAGAGTGACACTTGATCACGGACTAAATCATCAGCAAAAAAAGTCACAATTTCTTTCCACAACCTTAGCCGACAGTTACTGTCTGCCGCAACACCCTGATGAATACCATGAAACTCCAAGCTTCAAGTGAGCCATATGCTTTTTTACTCTGTTTACGTTCTGCAGAGTAGATATGTCGCCAGTCTGATCTAACAAGGATATGGCTAGTTAGACTAATATTGCACGATACCTGCTCCGCAGGTAAGAAACTGTATAGTAACTGCATACTATTGTAGTGTGCGGGCTTGCGGACATTTGCGCGCCATTTTCAATTTTTTCTTTACCCCTCCCTGAAGCTGCCAATCCAATTGGGACCAGATGCCGGATTGGGATGGACCTTGCGCACCATCATCGTATGATTTCCAATATTCTCTCTCTCTCTCTCTCTCTCTCTCTCTCTCTTCCCTTTGTCTGCATGGTGCAGTTGCTGCTCATTATTCCTACGATGAGGGCGAGAGAGACCAGGGGTCAGAGAACATTACGTAGTACTTGCTTGGACGGCCGTTACACAACCACTTTAATATTACGGCTCGGTTGCTACGACGTCTCGGTAGTACCACCCACCGCTGGGAGCGCCATTGATGTGCCTCCATCGGTGTCCGTCCAGTGGCTCCAGTCTAATGGGCAGAATAGAGTTCGTGCGATCCCGACCTGACAACCCGAGCCTGGCCCATCGTCCGGTACAGAGTACGAGCGGACGAAACATGACGCGGCCTTTGCCTGCCAAAACCGGCAAACACCATTGACTGTTGTTTGGGAACACTGTCCCCCCCCCAAAAGGAGGGGACGCGCAATGAGATGAGCCCATCTCCCTGTTCGTCTGTTTGTCTCCGTCCAAACAGACAACCCCCAACGGGAAACAAAAAGGACATCGGTTCCCACATAATCCCACAATTGCACTTCTTCCCATGTTTCCAAATCGTCACGGAACCTGGGCCTTAACAGACCTCCTGTTAAGCTTCGAATTCCGGCCAGGCACGGGTCGAACCCCCCATTCGCGGTCTGTTCGACCGCTCGCGCCGTAGCACCGTCGCAGCTTGGATGGGGGGGTTGAAGGGGTTCCGAAACCCGAATCTCCAGCAACTCTGCTACTGCGACGAGCCGGCCAACACCCGCCCGCGCAGGTCGGACAACACAGATATACAGACATACAGACATCCCACGCCAGAAACATGACGATTGCCGACTCCGCCCCCTCTCTCTCCCCCGTTCTCGTCCCCGGGTTCGGGAAGAAGATCTCGAGATACGAGCGCAACTGAAACGGATGGGTCCGGTGGCAGTCGCGACGGGGACGACACCAGTTCTCTCAAGCGACTGGCTCAACCGACTACCAACTAGCCACACAATACAGAGTACAGCCAGACAGACGACAACAGGCCGACGACCGACACCGGCCCTGATGACACAAGTACCGCCAGCGCCGCCTCCGTGTCAGGCCTCCCTGTCGCATCTCTCCCATTCACGGTTCACGTTTTCCCTGCCTTGGGTCACCCGCACGTCATGTATCCAACATTGCTCCCTAGCAACCCTTGGCCGCCCTTCCCATCAACGAACGAGTGAGTCCGAGTCCAGTTCAGTTGGTGGTCCAGCCAAACCCTTTCAGGGCTCTGCGACAGTGACGGGTCCTAGCCTGAGATACCCGGTACCTGAAGCATGGGGATCCGAAACGTGGACAAGAACGTACGTGCGCCCGTGTGTAACTGTGGATGAACACCGGTGGGCCCCGCGGTCCACGAGGAAGTCAATGTGCCGGCCGGCCATGGAGAGCTCTAGACCACGAGATCTGCAAACACTGCTCGAACGATCTTCATCATGTCCACTTCATAGGGAGAGAGAGAGAGAGAGAGAGAGAGAAAAGCTCTCGGAACGAAGGGAGGACAGGGGAACAAGTTCCCCTGACAAGAAGCACAGTTCCTGTATGTGTAGACGATAGTTAGCTATCCGCCAAAAACCGCCTCGTGACACATGGCTCCAGGCAAGGCTCGGGCGATCACTTCCCAAATCCTCCCACATCCACACCGGCCGCTCTCCCGCCGGCCGCGTGAAGAAATGGCCAAACTCGGGTGTGTCGACAGCCTTCTCTAGTACGGATACGGTACACCGTGGCCGCCGCCCCCACTTCCGTGCAGCAGCGCGCCCGCACGCTCCCTTCTTCACGCAGGGCGGGCGTTCTTAGCGTCCGGCAGCGGAACCGCCACGCCGCGTGGTGAAGGTGCCAGTTGTGCGCGTGCGCGAGCGTGTGTAAATGTGTGTGTGTGTGTGTGTGTGTGTGTGTGTGTGTGGTGTCTAGCTTTGGGCTCTCAAGAGTCCCTAGAGACGAGCCGCTAACGCTTTTCGCGCGTGGCTCGGTGCATAACTTGCTGTCCCCTTCGGTCTTGGTATCGCGCCCGCCAAGGCATCGACCCCCATCCTGCGACTCCAGCGGCCTGAGATGACCTGTCTCAGTTGCTTCTGCTTCGAGAACCGAACCCTTTCCGTGAATCCATGCAAAACCTTGACCCCCCCNAAGAAAGATTTTGTCACGAGGACGCAGGGGTTAACGAGAACGGATCGGCCAGAGCCTGCAGAAGAGTCTAAGGAAACCAGTTCAATGCATTAAAAAGAAAGGGTAGCATGGGGGTTCCCATCGTGGCAATGACAATTCGAGAAGAAGCAAACGTCTCTTATTTCCAATACGATTCCATCGACGTCAGTCAACCCTGGGAGGATCGAATCGGGCATCCCTGGCGAACTATAACCGATCGTCCTTAACCTCCCGGGACGAAAAGAAAGGAAAAATAGGCCAAATCTCGAGATTTCCCTGGACCTCTCGCCTCTCTCCCTGTCAAACAAAATAGTCCTTTCCTCCTTGAGAAAGAGAGAGCGAGAGAAAGGCCTTTCTTCATTTATCGTCTTGACTCAGCGCCTCTAGTCTCTAGACCATGCACGCAGCCTCATCCGCCCTGTAACCTTTTCTTTTTTATGTACTGGCCGTCTGCATCTGTCTGTTTCCGTCCGCGGTCGTTAAAAATCGTACCCCAGTCCCCGGATGCCCAATCGCAAATGGGCTCGGAGGGTAAATCTGCAAGCTGCCGTATGGCTTGGATGTTCGTGACCTTCCCGCACGGGGGGGGCTTGCCTGCAAGCACCGGATATCCTAATAGAGCGCTAATGCGCCAAGCGAGAAACCCATACTTGCCATATCAAACTTTTGCAGGTTCCAGACGAATCCATCCGTCCGTCGCCTTTATTGGTTTTAGGTTTTCTTTCCCTGCCCTCCCGAAAATTCAAATTGTCGACGCGGGTACCTGCTGGCGGAGAGATGGACGATGCTTTTTCTTTCCCAACCCCCTCCCGAGCCTTCTTCTTCCGACCTGTCCTCTGAATAGGAGATAGCATCTCCGATATCCTCAAGCAGTAGGGTTGGTCAACAGGGTGGTTATAGTCCTGGAAGCTTTCATGATTCTGCGTTTCTTAATACCACAGAAACCATATACTGTTTTCAGTGCTGGGTACAGCACTTATACTGTGTTTCCTATTGTTGTTGTTTTTTACATATTGTGTACCTGTGAGACCTCAAGAGGGACCGCCTTGGCCACGTACCTTAGTCCTCTGAATAGGCTCTGATGAAGTGGAATAGGCTTTGGCCCCGACTGCTCCCATGCGGCTTCTTCACCTAGTCAACCACAGACCCTGGGAAGCGAGGAACCCCCCTGGTCCTTTTCAGCGGGAGGCCCTGTCTTCGACCTCGTAGCTAGTCACGTGAGGACCCGCGAAGCCCCGGCAACAGAAAAAGGGAGCCGGGCCCCCGACTCCGCCGAGAGGACGGCGACTGTTGGATATCCAATGTCCGAACCTACAAACCCAAAAAGACATATAACACTAGGTATTCGCTGGTCGTCACCGACCCAACTGCTAATCTAGCCCTTATTAGCTTATCTATGGGAGAGCGGACGGGATCCCGAGTTTTCCAATGGGTATGGTCGTATGTGATGGATTCTTCTGAAATGAATGCTTATATTCCCTTGCGAAGCTGGTCCATGACCAGATGACCATGTAGTAACATCACGTCGCACGAGTGCGCGACGATAGCCACTCCTGATGACGAAGGAGTCCCTATGAGCAGACATTGCATCTCGTACTTGACTACAACAGGGGTAGCGTCTCGCCCCCCTCGCGACAACGTGGGATGAGTAAAGATTCATGCGGCGTCAAGTGTCTGGGAACGCCGGCAACGGCGTGTCCCAAGCCATGCGCGGAAGGAGAACGCCGTGAAGCACTCGACGCCCCCCTCTATGACTATTCCTGTTCTGGCGAGTCGGATGGTCTATCGAGGAATGTGGTGGCGTTTCAGTGAGAGACCATCAGCGACAGACATGACGAAGATGGTTCAGGAGTTATGCACCGGACGAGTCTTGCGGTTTCTCCCGGGACAGATTTGAGATGCCCTAGGGGAGACGTCTGTCGCTGTCGCCCTGGACGATCGCTCACACCGGCCCGATGTTTTGGATCTGCGATATTTGATTCGCCTCTTGCTCCGCCTACTCTGCTTCATAAAGGGTGTGTGAGTTGATGCGTCTTTGGAATGGACGATGACGGAGTCGGGGGGAACGAGGTAGCGTAAGTGAAACGCGCAATGCTGGCGAGTCGCTGACACGTATGCCCGATATCCCCTCGGAAATGTTTTCTCCGGTGGTGTGTCAGGGCGAAGTTGTCTTGAACGGCGCTGCGGCTGCCTGCCAAACGACGCTGATGCTTGCTAGCAGACAGGAGCAGACGCCGTTGGGAATCAGCCACCGTTCGCGTTAACCTTCTTTTCTGCTCTTTGGGTGACGATATCCAGTTTCCCGTCGTTAGACGCGTCATTTTCATGTTGCTGAGTCTTTCCGTGCGATGCCTGACCCCGAACCAACCATGTTGTCGAGATCCCCGGTCTAAATACGGTATCCGATATCAAAGTACTAAGCTTGCCATCTCAGCTGGGGGGCTGCGAAGAGCTTGCCCGAGTGACCCAGCCCCTCCTCGTTCATGTGTCATGGTCTCATACCAGAGAGTCTGCGGGAATGTTCTCGCTGCCCAGCTGTACTTCCGCGTTGCATGAATCCTCGGGGTGTGCTGTGCTCTTGAGCCCAGCAAACTATTATTACGGCCGCCGGCCTTTAGTGCTCCATCTCCAGAACTCCGCTCTTTATGTCTCTCTATGTCTGCCTCCACAGGTAGTCTAAGAACTGGAGCACAATGAATCGACTTCAAATTCACAAACTCGCGGATTCGAGTAAAGGGAGAAGCAGCCCGTCCCTGGGACGCTGGCAAATGCCCTCTTTCCAACGGCTCAGAACCCGTCCGAGACATGTCGAAGTCGCCTATGCCGCTCAGATATCAGTGCAGAGTTGTTATTTTGGTATCTACTCAATCTCAGCATCTTCGAATCCAACTAGAATGCCTTTTAGTTGTTGCCAACCGCGCGGCAAGGTAGCATGAAGAAGTCTCAGCTTATCTTCTATACTGATATGAGGGCGCTGAAGACGCTTGCGATGGCGTCTTGGTAAAAAAGCTGGCCTTCGTTTGTGCTGAATGTGAAATGTGACATGTAGAAAGCCTCCGAGAGCTTGTGGTTATAGCTGAGGCAACGGGCTCTCAAGCATTTTTCATAGACAGGGTACTTGTGCCAGCTCACCAGCTCCCCCTTCCTTTTCATGCCCGTTGCCTGGTCGTCTATCGGCGACAATGGCTGGGTTCCAAGCTTCAAGGCGATAAACCAGGTCCCTGACGGCGTTTTCATAGAATTCGCTTTCGGTTTGAGCCTCGCGACTGCTTGGACTTCTGGCAGGATGACCTAGCGTTGCTGAAGAGGTCCAGGCCCTCGCTGGTGGCTTCTACGGAAACCACGGAGTTCTTGACGATCGCCTTGAAGAGGCTGGGAGAAGGCGCTGACATCAGTCATGGTTTTCTCATGAGATACAACGAGAATGGAGATCTATGGTAGACTGGGCGTGGCTTTGATAACACTTATATCTCTTGATGGCTGACTGCCTTCGTTATGTAACAATTTGAACGCTCCATGTTACGCTCGTTGTTGAAGATGGAATCTTGGGTAGTTGCCTGTTCTGTTTGTGTAATCTTAGTTAGAATTGGGGGAACATTTGTTTTGAGATGACATCTGTTGTATAAAAGAACGGAGATTAGATGAAAATGAGCTGTTAGTAAAACGATTTTTGTCACATGCTGCATGTTACCTGCATGCTAGACCTATGACCTACTGCGCCCTGTGCCAACAAAACCTCCTTGATACAGTACTATAGAGTTGATTAGGCAGGTTTATCCTCCACTTCTTCTCTTATAGGGACAGTCTTCCCGCGTGACACTAGGCGCCTAGTCGCTTTAGTATTGTTGCTTGTGTTAGCAGGAGATGAACTTTGCCCTGGTTGTTTTCCTTCCCTGCAAAGGACCTGCGCTTGCTAAGAGCCTTCTTGGTGTTACCTCTGGCAAACAGGACTCTTAAATGCCTATTTGTTCTTCCCTGTAAGCCATTGAACGTAGCTATTGTAGTTGTCCACATGGCCTGCCGAGTCCATCATGATGTATACATGCATTGACAGTTTGCTCTTTACTGTTTGTGTTGCCTGGCTGGTGTGACCTTGGGCTTGACGAGGCCAAACATGTCATTCTACCTGGAGATCGAGATATGCCCAACAATCGGGTTTCTTGATGATCCTCTAATGGACTGACAATGAAATAGAACGTAGTTCCCCTTGAGCTGCGGCATGGGTAACTGTCACGGAGGGGCTCACTTTCTCGCCGGAATTGCCCGGTGACTGAACTGACCAGCCTTGTCATGGGCAGGCAGAGTCTGGCGTCACACTGGATGAGCAGGACCAGGTGGCTGCCTTGAAGGCCATGGTTGACACTCCAGCCAACGTATTGCTTGATGTTGGTGTTCCGTTGGCCCAAGGCTGAAGCGCCCTCCCAAGGCGACCATGGTCTTGGTTGGGGAAGCAACCAAGTGAGCAAGCAATCAGGGGATCTCACGAGAGTATCGTCGATGGGCCAACGTGACAGCCTCTCCACTTTTGACTCGGCGAGAATCTCATACCATGCCGTTGCAGCTACTTCCATGGACCCAAGTCCGGTAGCACCTAGCATACGACGGTGTCACTACGCTACTTCTGCCTGCTTGAAACAGGTGTACAGCATAGCCCATACTCAAGAACCCAGGTCACCCAACCTCACCAGAGCTAGGAATGTCTTCTATCTACCGCAGTCCTACCTCCGTACTCAGCCCGCCATTCGGGAAGAAAAGGCTTGGTCCTGGCCGGCCCTTCCGCGTCCCGTGCCATGAAGATGACGCACCGAATCTCTTGAGCTCAGACAAACTCAACCAGATGAAGCAGTCAACCGAGGATACCAGCCACGAGTCGAGCCCGATGCTGCGGATCGATATCCCGCAGAGCAAGTGCGACGACCACCGGAACCCCCTTGGATGTGGCGGATGTCACCGAAAGCCGGACCGCTACGGGAAAGCCCTCCTTCAGCCGCCGCCTGTGAACGACCCCATCAAGCAGCTCGCGCATCGTATCGTCTGACGCATATAGAGATATAGCTAATCTTTCCGAGCCCCCCACCCCGGAATGCCTCCTTCCCTGCTCGAGCACTCCACAAACAGACCGAACCTTCCGGCGCCACGGGCACATTGGTCTCGGATCTCACGCGCCGCATCTGCCCCAAAGAAAAGTTCCGGTCGATCGCGGGGATATATTAGATCTCATCCTCACGCGAGATGACATCGGGACCCTCCCCCCCCATGTACGTTCTACGGTGTTCCCTAGTCAGAATAAGGGGAGAGAAGGGGGGAGGGGAGGAGAGAGCAGCCCGGCTGTTGCGGATTATGCCATTCTCAAGTTATTGGCGGTTGTGCCCGATCCTCCGAGCATAAAATGACGAAAACGAGGTAGGCAGGGGAGGTGAGGCCAGACGAAAGCCACATAGAGTTGCTGTTGACGTGCCCGTTTGTATCAAGGGCATGGGGCCGCCGGCGCCGGGTGCGAACTCACAGATGAACGGGTAACCAAGGGAAAGGACGAACTCACACACAGCTTTTGAGCTCCGGTGGCAGTCAGAGTCAAATATCTGTTGCGAGCACCATGAAGGCACTGACGCTCTGGGCGCTCGTGAACCCGCACAATGGTGGTGAAGTAGCTCATCTGCTGCAAACCAGCTTCACTGAGCACCGCCTATCTGTCCACATAGCCATCAGGAGGTTGCCTCTCATCTCTATTTTGCTACGCATGGACGGGAAAAGTCCGAACCTGGCATGGGGCTCTGCATCATTTGCGTGGCCATTTCTGGTGTTGCCAGAGAGGCCAAGGTTACCAGCAGCAGCAGCAAAACAACCAAACCCTTTGTCGGTGGGAGTGACGGGAGCCACCAAGTTGTTACTTCACAAAGCCACTGGAAACGTTCGGGGGTGAGCCGGAGAGCCTCACCTTCGTGCTCTAACCCTCGTCTGACATCTTGACGGCTCGATGATAATCGAAGACGGAGGCGATGGAAGAGGGGCGTGCTCGCCTGGAGGCAAACCCAACTGAGGTCGCGAGCACGGGCGGTCCTGCGCCGTACTTGTATTTCTCGAGGGGAAACGTCCTGGTGCCAGCATCCCCCCGTTCCAAGTGAACGACAGGCACACACAATGGAAGGGGTCTCCATCCGATCTTTGGGCCCGTGAACCCTTCCCTGGTACGTGATCCCCGTCTGCCACCGAGACACGTCGCTTGAGGCTCGGCTTTTGCTTCTCCCAGCTTGCTCTCGCCCAGTGACTTCATCCAGGTCACTGGTGGCCCATTCCCGAGTTCTCTTCCACATACCGGCCAGGGTACCGCCCTGGATACACGTCCACTAACATCATGGCATTCTCCCGAAGCCTGCCCCCCCCCCCCCCCCCCCCCNAGCGGCAAACCTCGCCTGGGTGGTCCTAGCATTGAGTTACGGGAGTGCCCCTTTTACCCCAGGGCGTCGATCACACTGGCGAACAATAGGTCTGTTGCAACGCAAAAAATGCGCCAATGTGGAGGTGTCAAGGGAAAAGAAGAAAGACGGTGTAGGAATGGCGAAAGGCTCATTTCATCGTGGGGAGCGACATCCATACATATACTTCCACCAACCAATGCCGCCATGGTGGGTGCCTCGGCCATGTCATAGCCGCGACGGCATCGCCGAGGACTCTCTGGGCCAACCCGCGGTTGGAATCCTGTGTGAACGCACCGAAGCGGAGAAGGTGCATACGGATCCGAGATCCGGACGCGAGCTTGGACGCGTGAAGAACTGCGCCACAGCGCAGCCGCAAGATACCGACAGCAGGGTGCAGCTGTGCGTCCGATCATCAGCCCTAGGAACCATCGCCGAGGAGGCCTCGGCTGTGTTCGTCTGCCGCCGTCGTCCTTCCTGCCGCTGAAATCCTTCATCTCATCGTCCGAACTGGAACCTGGCGGTGAAACTTGTCTGCCTGTCCGAGCCAGATGCTTGAAGAAACCGGCGCGGAATGAGTGCCTGGAGGCAAGATGGGCCCGGTTTGCTACATGTCCGGATTCCAGGCATGATGGATTGAGAAATAAGCATCGAGCTGACAGGTGGGTGCCGTGACGGAATGGTCCGCTGGGCAGCTGTCAGAAACGGCGCTGAGGCTGACGATGGCTGGAGGTGATGGCCGAACCCCCCTCGGAATTGGCCGCAAGCATTTCCGTGAGAACCAAGAGAATATGCGAGGCGTTTGACAGCCGCTCAACGGATCGATTGGAAAGGGGGCAAGTTCCTTTGTGTCGAATTGGTTTGGCTAGGGCAAAAAGGCGGACCGAGGGGTTGATGGTGCCAACCGTACAGTCTACCTTCAGTACTCCGTACTTTGTTTTGTACAGAGGTACCCATGCAACTACATAGTATGCCGCGATGCGAGCGAGGCGTGGGTAGTGGTGGGTGTGCACCGCCTCGGCCCCAACCCAATCTTACTATTTTTGGATTTTTTCTTTTGTTCCCCTGACTGGTCCCCGTATCCGGGCCGGCAAACGAACAGCAACCGAGATGCAGAAGAGAAATGACTTGGAAGGGAGAGAGAGAGAGAGAGAGAGAGAGAGAGAGAGAGAGAGAGAGAGAGAGAGAGAGAGAGGCATAAAAACGAAAAACAAAAAACAAAAAACCCTGGACTCAACGAGACGAAGTCTACGGATACCCACGGATGGAATTCCGCCTCTCGGGCCTGCACTGCAATGCATAGTGCGGTGGGGTTGAGTTTAGGAATGGGCTCGCCGTTGAAGCAGCAAAATACTACGTAGAGAGAGAAAACATGACGATGAGGGCCGAGGATGAGACACTGGACTGCACCAGTGGGGAATCTTGGCAAGTGGTAGTAACGAGACAGGCAGAAGACAATACAACGGCGGGTTCCAGACTTGTGGCAAGACTGGGTGAGATGGGTAGGTCAGGGGGCAATAAATACTATGTAAATTATGACCTAGATCCGTATAGCTCGACCTGTCGTGGTTGTGATGCGTGATCCTGGATCCGCAGTGTCGACTGAAGAAGAAGAGGAGAGATGCAGTTTGTTGACACGGCACAGCGGTACTCTCTCTGTACAGAATACAAAATCTCTGTACGGAACTCAGCTCCAAAAGCCAAGTCACTGGGTAACGTGGCGGACTTGCTCTCGCTCAGGGCTCAAGAGGGGCGAGGGGCCCGTTTCAGAATGTGCGTGGAAGGCGGCAGGATCCCGGGCGACAAGTGGGGCGTTAAGGTGTACACGCGTCTCAGTTAGATGCCGCGGGTCGCACAAGCGGCGCCACTAACAGTCCCCGTGTCGTTTTCTTCGATGCCGCTCGCTGTTCCTCAGTCTGGTCTCTGGCCCCTCTCAGAAGCAACACCCTGAAGGGAAAAGTCGGTATTCGTACGGTCAGCTTCCTAGGGTCCGTCTCCCGTCAGCTCTGATTGCGGACATGGGGCCTATCTCGAGTCTCCTAGAGTGTCCTTGTGACATGGAACAAGGGAGCTGATGAAGGCCGCCCGAAAGTCTGCCGAACACAAACCTGTTCTTTCCCGCCGCGCAGCTCGTTCCTCTTTCCAATGGAGGCCAAGGATTATGGCTGGTGTATGGTGGTGGTGGTGGGACGACAGAGGCCGGCAAAGGGACGGTGTCGTTTTTAGCTTTGCTTTCTCCTGTTTCCTGCCGGCCGCAACCTCGAGAGCGCTGGTGGTGGTGGTGGTGGTAGACGGTATTAGTGGAAGGTCGACTGCCCCCTTCCATCCCCTAGAGTGAGTCCCTGGAGGCTGGAGAACAGGATTGTCATTTTGTGGCCAGACGGCAGCAGACAAATGGGCATTGATTGCGAGGTGTTTCTGGGAGCCGATCCATCGACGCAAGGCCCAGGGGCAGACGACTTGCCAGGGCCAAGAAGGCAGCGACCGGGGTTTCGGCTTGGCTAGCTCGAGGTCTTGGAAGTTGGGGAGGGGGAGGGCGTGACGTAGTAGCAGTTAGTTGGCTGCGGACCCGGTCTTTTTTATTTATTTTTCTCTCTCTCGACCTCTCTCCTGCAACCCTTATTCGTGCCCGACTGGTTGCCGGAGCAGCTCGTGATGGGCATCTGCGCGGTTGTTGTCTTGCTTTTTTCTTCCTCTGTTGGTGCTGGTTGGCCAGCAACAAATGACGGACCGCGACCATCCAACCGGGAAGATGGATGAACCCAGTTGATCCAGCGAAAAGGTAGGTCAGGAGTCAGGACCACTTACTGGCCTGGCATCGGTGAAGCCAGCCTCTCCCAGCCAATCATGCCAGCCCAGCCCAGCCCAGCCCCAACCCAGTCCATCCGTTCTCTGTGCGATGTTCAGCGTCAACTTTGCTTTACCTGGGACCGATGGGTGGACTAAGTTTTTTTTGTCCGAACTTCTTGGCCTGATGATGGTAGGTTTCGCCATACATACAGATTGAATCGCACTCCAGAGGGACAGCGAGTGGCAACTTGGTGTGTGGTTTGTTGTTCACCGTGCATCAGCGCGATGCCTGGGCTAAGCAGCGCTAAGCCACAGCTTCCCCAGTCTGTTGACGTGAGGTGAGAATATGGATCAAGCTCGTAGGACCCGAACGGGATTAAGGACCAATATACATATATAAAAATAAGAATAATGTCGAGGTACCTGCCATGCGCATTGCTGCAGAGCATAGAGTAAGGTACCTTGCCTTCCATGTCTTGGCTTGCCTGGCTTGAGGTGTAGTAAGGAGACGGACTGGTAGAACGGCTCACCACACACACGCACAATGGTCTCACTCTCCTAACCTCATGCCGCATACCGCACCTCACTCGCTCATGGAAACAGCGGGGGCGGGATGCAAAAGTGACTTCTCCTATTCCCTCCCTACAGCAACTGCTCTCAGTCAGCAGTCACTCTCTGCATGTACCCCGTCCTCAGCCTGGCTGGGCCAATCCCAGAGCTATTCCGATCCTTCCTCAGCCATCCTCCACTGGCGCTGCCATTCCCACTCTCACTCCCACTCCCGCTCCCACGCCCACACCCTCCTCACCCTCACTAGCTGCCAGCTTCCCACAGCGCAACGCCGCCTGCCCGAAAGACCCTTTTTTAACCATTCGCTGCCCCATCCTGCATCATCATCCTCTCCCCCTTCTACTCCTCCTGCCCCCCAGCCCTCCATCCGTCTTCATCTCTCTTTTTTTTTCTCTCCTCCTCCGCTTCACCATTCCTTACCGGGGTCGTAGCTTTCTCGGCTGCACATCTCTACCCTACGGCGCCATTGTTCGCGCTCAACGCGTGACACAAATCCTCTCCAGTCCTAACCGACTCAACCTAGGTCTCTTCTTCCCGAGTCTCTCCCCAGGCCGAGGAACATAATCATCAGCCCTACCTGCCTGTCCTACCTGGACCCGCCCGCTACGAAGCAGGAGAAAAAAAAATCTTGCTCGTCATTCCTCTCATCCTTTCCAGCATCAGCTACTTCCGAGCTTGCCTCCAGCAATCATGGCTTACCGCGGGGGGCACGAGAACGACTATGACGGCCACAACATGCAGGACCTTCCTGCTGGGTCTGGCAGGGTAAGCTTCACTTTCCTCCTCTTGCTCCTCCAATGCTGCCAGCTCCTTCGATTGCTGACTCGTTTACGCTTCAGTACCACCTACCGCCCCAGGACGAGGGTGTCGACGATGCCGGCCAGTCTCTCCTGAGAGACCCTCACGCACCTGCTCCTTACGAGAGCCACCTCGGCGCCGGCGAGACCCCCGGCCGCCCCGTTTCCGCATACAGTCTCTCAGAATCATATGCGCCTGGCGCCGGTGCTCGGACACCAGTTCCCGGCGAGACGGCCTTTGCTTCCGGCTTCAGCCACGAGCTCGATTCGGACGCCAATGCAGGCGGCTTTGGCTACGGCCGTCCCGCCTCCACCGTCGATGCCGACGAGAGCTGGACCCGCAGACAGCAGCCTGGCAACCAAGGTGGCGGTCTGAAGCGCTACGCGACCCGTAAGATCAAGCTCACCCAGGGCTCCGTCCTGAGCATCGACTACCCCGTCCCCAGTGCCATCAAAAATGCCGTCCAGCCAAAGTACCGCGACGTCGAGGGTGGCAGCGAGGAGTTCATGAAGATGCGCTACACCGCCGCCACCTGCGACCCCAATGAGTTCACCCTCAAAAACGGCTACGATCTGCGTCCCCGAATGTATAACAGACACACCGAGCTGCTCATCGCCATTACCTACTACAACGAGGACAAGATGCTGTTGTCCAGAACCCTACACGGTGTCATGCAAAACATCCGCGACATCGTCAACCTCAAGAAGTCCACCTTCTGGAACAAGGGTGGCCCCGCTTGGCAAAAGATTGTCGTCTGCCTCGTTTTCGACGGTATCGAAAAGACCGACAAGAACGTCTTGGATGTTCTGGCCACTGTCGGTATCTACCAGGATGGTGTCGTGAAGAAGGACGTCGACGGCAAAGAGACCCTTGCCCACATCTTCGAGTACACCTCGCAACTGTCCGTCACGCCCAACCAGCAGCTCATTCGCCCCGTCGACGACAGCCCCTCGACCCTGCCTCCCGTGCAGTTCATCTTCTGCTTGAAGCAGAAGAACAGCAAGAAGATCAACTCCCACAGATGGCTCTTTAACGCCTTCGGTCGCATCCTGAACCCCGAAGTCTGCATCCTGCTCGATGCCGGTACCAAGCCCAGCCCCCGATCACTGCTCGCCCTTTGGGAGGGTTTCTACAACGACAAGGACCTGGGTGGTGCCTGCGGTGAGATTCACGCCATGCTTGGCAAGGTAAGACTATTTCTAATAACATTAATTCTAAGTTTACCTACTCATGTATATTATAACTAGGGCGGAAAGAAGCTTCTCAACCCCCTCGTTGCCGTCCAGAACTTCGAGTACAAGATCTCCAACATCCTGGACAAGCCTCTCGAGAGTTCGTTCGGTTACGTCTCCGTGTTGCCCGGTGCCTTCTCCGCCTACCGTTTCCGAGCCATCATGGGCCGCCCGCTTGAGCAGTACTTCCACGGCGATCACACTCTGTCCAAGATTCTCGGTAAGAAGGGTATCGACGGAATGAACATTTTCAAAAAGAACATGTTCTTGGCCGAGGATCGTATCCTCTGCTTCGAGCTGGTTGCCAAGGCCGGCCAGAAATGGCACTTGTCCTACATCAAGGCCGCCAAGGGTGAGACGGACGTTCCCGAAGGCGCGGCCGAGTTCATCAGCCAGCGTCGTCGTTGGCTCAACGGTTCCTTCGCCGCCTCTCTCTACTCGCTCATGCACTTCGGTCGCATGTACAAGTCTGGCCACAACATCATCCGCATGGTCTTCTTCCACGTCCAGCTCATCTACAACATCCTCCAGGTTCTCTTCACATGGTTCAGCTTGGGTTCTTACTACCTGACTACAACGGTCATCATGGACCTTGTCGGAAATGCGGTCGTTTCCGACGACCCCGAGTTGGCCCGTCACGGCTGGCCTTTCGGTGACACGGCGACGCCCATCGTCAACGCCCTGCTCAAGTACCTCTACCTGGCTTTCGTCATCCTGCAGTTCATCTTGGCTCTGGGTAACAGACCCAAGGGTTCCAAGTACACGTACATCGCCTCCTTCGTCGTCTTCGGTCTCATCCAGTCCTACATCCTCGTTCTCTCCATGTACCTCGTTGTTCAGGCTTTCCAGAAGCCTATTGGCGAGCAGATCAGTCTCGATTCCGGCGCGGACTTCGTCGCTAGTTTCTTCGGAGGCACAAACGCTGCCGGTGTCATTCTCGTCGCCCTGGTCACCATCTACGGTCTTAACTTCATCGCCTCCTTCATGTACCTCGACCCTTGGCACATGTTTACCTCGTTCCCGCACTACCTCGTCCTCATGTCGACGTACATCAACATTCTCATGGTCTACGCCTTCAACAACTGGCACGATGTGTCCTGGGGTACGAAGGGCTCAGACAAGACCGAGGCGCTGCCTTCTGCACACGTCAGCAAGGGTGAGAAGGACGAAGCCGTCGTGGAGGAAATCGACAAGCCGCAAGAGGACATCGACAGTCAGTTCGAATCGACTGTCAAGCGTGCTCTGGAGCCCTTCAAGCCCGAGGAAGAGGTGGACAAGCCCGACATTGAGGATTCCTACAAGTCTTTCCGTACCGGTCTGGTCGTGTCTTGGCTCTTCTCCAACACCTTCCTGATCATTGTCATCACGAGCGATAATTTCGACTCGTTTGGCATTGGCGTAAGTTCCTACCTTGTGCAGCACCACTTGTGCATCTTATTGACTTTTCCTCCCAGGAGACCGCATCCAAGCGCACCGCCTCATACTTTAGCTTTTTGCTGTACTCCACTGCCGTCCTTTCGCTGGTCCGTTTCTTCGGATTCCTTTGGTTCCTCGGCAGAACCGGTATCATGTGTTGCTTTGCCAGACGGTAGGCGGCCAGCTGGGGCTGTACCCAGCCGAGCGACATGCTTTCCAATGCCGGCCGGGGGTGTATCAGAGGGAAGACTGTACTCTTGCCAACTTTGGCTCATTGCAACGAATCCGCCGGTGTTTACATTCAGGGTATGTGTTTAGTAATACAGGACACGGGACTCGACGGATTCTTGATGAAGTGGGCGGAAGCTCAGTAAAAAGTAGTTTCGATTAAGCAGCATTCATGGCGTTTTTACCAGAGTACAATACCTTGCGCTTATTTTTTTCAGACAATGATTATTCAAACACAAGATGCCCCTTGTCTTAGATTGCTGCTCTCCGTGAAGTAAGTGCATGTTTCAAGGAGCCTAGCAGCCCATTGCTAAGCGGTTTCCAAAGAACTCGCAAACAATACGACGACACACAACGCTGGGCCAGCTGGCCAAGAAGCATCGCATTTTTCCTGACCATGAGATCAGTCAACTGGCAAACACTGCCATAAATTTTGTCCAACACCATTTCTCCGTGAATTTTCCGTCGTCTTCCGAGCCCTGCGGCCCTTGCTCCATCGTCACCCCCAAAGTCCGACAGCCAGCCCCTTATCCGGCAGATCATCGGAAATACGAACGCCGACCCTATCTTATCGCAACCAGAAAGTGACCGCATTGACTGGTGCCCAGTTGGTCCGCTCCTTCAGGCTGCCTTTTGCCGTGGCAAGATCGCAAGACTCCGACCGGCAACACCTCTTTCTTGACTGGTTTGTTCAAGCGCAAGCGACATCCTCCAAGGAGACCTGTACTGTTCGTTCAGGTTGCATGCTTCCTTTTCTTTTTCACTCAAGCCACACCAAGAAGACTCGTCCACCCACCTTACCAAGCGCCCCACAAGAAACACCACCTCCGCGGACAACCCCTCCAAAGATCGGTCAAGATGTTAAAGATCTGGTCCATGGTATGTGGTCCGCCAGCTCTACCCGTGCAAGCGCAGTTCTGACGTCTCTGTAGAAGAAGGAGCAGCAGAAGGCCGAAAATGCCGACACTGCGGGAGGCAAGAAGAAGAAGGTGACAGCTGCGCAGCTGCGGGTGCAGAAAGGTAGGACCCCTCAGTCAGCCCAGAGCGCTGTGGCTCCGTTGCTGACCGTTTGCGTACCAGACCTGTCGGAGCTCTCCCTCGGCTCGACAATGAAGACGGACTTCCCGGACCCCGACGACATTCTTCACTTCACGCTGACGATCGAGCCCGACGAGGGCATGTACCGGACCGGGCGGTTCACGTTCACGTTCGACATCAACCAAAACTTCCCCCACGAGCCGCCAAAAGTCCGGTGCAAGGAGAAGATCTACCATCCCAATATTGATCTCGAGGGCAAGGTTTGCCTTAACATCCTGCGTGAGGACTGGAAGCCTGTTCTCAACTTGAATGCGGTCATTGTCGGACTCCAGGTATGTTTTGCCCACCGGCGAGCGTCTCTGTAGGGCAGGGCACCGTCTGACCTATTTCCCACACAGTTTCTCTTCCTCGAGCCCAACGCTTCCGATCCTCTGAACAAGGAGGCCGCTGAGGACCTCCGACTCAACCGGGAAGGGTTTAAGCGAAACGTCCGGACCGCGATGGGCGGCGGTACCGTCAAGGGCCAGGGCTACGATCGTGTGCTGAAATAAGGCCAACGACGGTCTTTAAGTGCCTGCTACGTCTGCGGGCTTGCGGCCGATATAACCCTCCTGGACGAGAGAGGAGACGGCAAGCCGTTTCGATTCCTCAGACGGACAGGCAGGCAGAGCAGTTTTGGCGACGAGTGCAGTGGAAATGCGCATTTGGAAGGTCGGTGGGCATAAGCACAAAAGCAAAGCATCATCGTCCGGCGTTCAAGGGGAAAGGATTATCAAGTTACAGAGAGGACAACTATCGGGCGATAGATGCAGCCCAGGTAGTTAGAGAGGAGGATGCTTGGAAGAGACGTATGGGCTCGGTTCAGGGGTTCTGACAAGCGGAAGGAGAGTAGGCAGGGAAAGCTACACGTGGCGCCGCCAGGACGAGACGGGGACAAGTAGAAGATGATTTACGGAATGCAAAGAGCGTTGCTGCGTTACGGCGTCGAAGGAACAACCCAAGCGGACACGGCAATGAAAGCCAATCAACGGGGCGTACAATGGCAACTGGAGCGCAGGAGCAAGCAATGTTGAGAGTAAGCAATGCTGAGAGTAAGCAATGCTGAGAGCAAGTAATGCTGCAAGGAGTCACAGCTCCCCGAGAAAGGAGTCATGCATTGCTAGCAGCGCCGGTGACCGGTATGCGTCAACGGCCGCAGCCGGCGGCCCAGTTGTCGGTGAGATTCTGCCCGTGGCCCATTCTGGTATGACTGAGAATCAGATTGGACTACGATGTCGGCCCAGTGGGTCCTTGCCGCTCCACACAAGGTATGGATACGTTGCGCGAGTACGATTAGTGCCGGCAATAACGCTGATTGCTCCCCTGGGGTTCTTAGGTAAGGTCGCTGTCAGACAGGAACCTCACCATGTAGAGGTGACCCCCCCGGCCCAGCAAAGACCCAGCCGTCTTAAAGTCCCCAGTACCCGCTCTCCCGCCATCTCCCATCTGGAGCAGCAGAAAGCAGTTGGGAACCTAGAAGGGAGGCCCCTGCCGAACCCCGGACGCTTCGAGAGGGGTTCCCCACCCATTGGCACAGGCCAGGCCGCCAGACGCACGCAGGCCAACCCAGCGACGAAAGCAAGCTGGGCCGAAGTCGGGGGCGAGCTGTCCGTGTCTACGCCAATAAAAAATTTCCCAATTCCAAACGCCTTTTCCTCGTCGCTGAAACTCTGTTCTCCTTCATCATCTCCCTCCTCCTCCTCCTCCTTCTTCTTCCTTACAATTGACTTGTACGGATACCCTCTCCCCTCTCTCCCCTCCCCCTCCCAACAAACCACACAGTCAAGATGGCCTCCCGCAGCTTCTCCAAGGCGCTTCGTTCGCCAATGGCCCGCCAATTGGCGGCCAAGCCTGCCACCCAGCAGCGCACCTTCGTTGCTGCCCGCAGCCTCGTCCGCGCCTCTGCCCAGGTCACCAAGGCCTTCGCCGCCCCTGCCCAGCAGCAGGCCCGTGGTGTTAAGACCATTGACTTTGCCGGTCACAAGGAGGACGTCTACGGTAAGAACACGGCAAGCTGAGAGGTCTCTCCCCTCTCGGGAATGACTCGAGAGAGGGAGAGAGGAGAGACTGTGACCAATGGCAATATGCTGACTTTCAATTGCCCACAGAGCGTGCCGACTGGCCTCAGGAGAAGCTCTTGGTGAGTCACAATCACCAAACCTTGGTGGAGAGGGGTCAATGGGAACTGACAACCGTTTGCAGGAGTACTTCAAGGACGACACCCTCGCCCTCATCGGCTACGGCTCCCAGGGTCATGGCCAGGGTCTGAACCTCCGTGACAACGGCCTCAACGTCATCGTCGGTGTCCGCAAGAACGGCCAGTCCTGGAAGGACGCCCAGCAGGACGGCTGGGTCGAGGGCAAGAACCTCTTCGACGTTGATGAGGCCATCTCCCGCGGCACCATCGTCATGAACCTCCTCTCCGACGCTGCTCAGAGCGAGACCTGGCCCGCCATCAAGCCCCAGCTCGTCAAGGGCAAGGTGCGTGGTTTCTCTTGCGGTTGACGAGGTCAATTGACTCAAGCTGACTCACATCATCTCACAACCAAAGACCCTTTACTTCTCCCACGGCTTCTCCCCCGTCTTCAAGGACGTCACCAAGGTCGACGTCCCCACGGACATCGACGTCATCCTCGTCGCTCCCAAGGGCTCTGGCCGCACCGTCCGCTCCCTCTTCCGTGAGGGTCGTGGTATCAACTCTTCCTTCGCCGTCTTCCAGGACGTCACCGGCAAGGCCAAGGAGAAGGCTCAGGCTCTCGGTGTCGCCATCGGCTCCGGCTACCTCTACGAGACCACCTTCGAGAAGGAGGTCTACTCTGACCTCTACGGCGAGCGTGGCTGCCTCATGGGCGGTATCCACGGCATGTTCCTCGCCCAGTACGAGGTCCTCCGCGAGCGCGGCCACTCCCCCAGCGAGGCTTTCAACGAGACCGTCGAGGAGGCCACTCAGTCCCTGTACCCCCTGATCGGTGCCAACGGCATGGACTGGATGTACGAGGCCTGCTCCACCACCGCCCGCCGTGGTGCCATCGACTGGACCCCCAAGTTCAAGGACGCCCTGAAGCCCGTCTTCAACAGCCTCTACGACGCCGTCAAGGATGGCTCCGAGACCAAGCGCTCCCTCGAGTACAACGGCCAGAAGGACTACCGCCAGAAGTTCGAGGCCGAGATGGAGGAGATCCGCAACCTGGAGATCTGGAGAGCCGGCAGAGCCGTCCGGTACGTTAGCCCTCGCCGACCCACCCCCGCACTCATACGCGCGCACACACGTTCAAGACCACCATAGCTAACGTAACCGTTTCCACAGTTCTCTGCGTCCCGAGAACCAGAAGTAAACGGTCCGGTGTTTCTTTGCTTTGCGAGAAGATGACGGGAAGGGGAAAAAAAAAAAAAACTCCTCGGAATTGGCCATTTTCTAAAAACCTGCTTCCGGAGGATTGGGAGGGGGTTTTCAACTTTTGTACTCTATAACGACCGGATTCGAGGGGATCTGGACCTGGTTCAAAAGTTTGCATCTTGACGACTTTTGGGATCCTTCAAATACCATTTCTTTTGCTGTCCATGAACAAACACAACAACACACTACTACCACGTCGCTGCTGTCCCAAAGCGAGTTCTCAAAAATTGCTCTGCTTCGGTTGGGTTGTGCCCGTGATCGATGCGATATCTGGGTGCCTCGCTGCCGGCAACCCGGAGGTGTCGGTAGGATCATGCAGGGACCAAAAATAGGCTGACTCGCCGGGAGTCGGTGCCGGCCTGTGTTGACTTTTCTCTACTTCTCTTGTTCTCGCCAGTCGCGCTAGCAGGCCTGCGACGAAAATTAGCGCCCCCACGCACCCGTTACTTTGACTTTATCATGGTCGGCGGTGTGGTGTTGCGTAGTACTGATGACAGGCGAGAAGGCCGTATGGAAAGATAGGACATGCAGGAAGACCCAATCGGGAGGTCAAGTAACCCGTATTGGATTCGTCGACGGGACTGCCTGGTGTTTGGATGAGATGACTAGAGAGCGAAGGATATGCGACTCAATTACAGTTGCCGTGCGGATACAATTGAGCGCCCTCCGTATTGCGTGCGTTGCATTATGCTATATTGCATTGCATTCCGTTCGCATCTCTCGTTGCCGCGTCTTCACATGCGCGCTCTCTCGTCTGAAATGCCTCCTCGAAGCTCAGAAAGCTTAATATCCAAACCGTCAGAGCTCGGTTGGAAAAGACATTTGGGGGGGGGGGGGGGNCCCATAGTAATGGCTCGTGATTGAGGTGTCGAATGGCTTGAAATACGAGAGATCCCCTCAACAACCACAAGCCTTGATGACAGGCATGCGTACCTCACCGAACCATTTTTTCGGTGACTTCGGTGAGCCGGTGTGTGATTTTGCCGTAGCGACGGCGAACCAGGTGGGCCCCACCGGCGGTATCCCCCCTTTGTTGCCTCTCGGTAGTCTACTAGTCGTTGCTCTGTCAACAACAAACAAGCGTGGGCCCCCCCTTCCCACCCCCTTCATCTCACAAGCGAGCCCAAAATGGATTTTGCTCGGCATCCCATCGAAATATCAATCCATTGACGACGACTCGTCTTTTAGTCTCCCGCGCTCCAAACGGACGGCTTGCCAACGATCTCAATACTCGTCCATCTTAGCCCTCCTCTAGTTTTGGCGAGCCTGCGCACAATGACGCCCTTGTCACCAACAAACGAATCAAGACTGAACATTGAGACGACCCTAACTGAAGAAGCAACGAGCCGCGGGTCCTTTGAGCACTACGAGGTCCACCACACCCGCACTGAGACAACAACCGCGAGCGGCGGTAATGAGAGCGGCAGCGACGGCTCCTCCTCCTCCTCCTCCACAACCACAACCACCACTGCTGCCTCTTCGCTTTCCGTAGACGACAGCCGCATCCGAGACCAGGAGAACATGCCGCCCTCCCCGCCCTCGGATTCCTCGCCTTCGCCGCCGTCGCCGCCCTCTGCGCCCGCGGCGGCATTCAAGCCCCAGCGCCACTCTCGCGTCATGTCTGGCACCTCACCCTCACCGCTCAAAATACTCGCTGGCTCCGAGACATCGGAAAAGCAGTCGCGAAGCCCGCTGCGCAAGACGGTCATTTCCCCCGACAAGGTTAAGCGGTTCCCCGTCAGGGTCAGCAACCCATCCGTCGACCCGCCCCGGACCGTCTCTTCCTCCCCCCCTCGCGAGCGCACCGTGAGCCTCGACGACGTGATGCACGACAACGAGGGCCTCAGGCACGCGATCCAGATCTTCGAGGACGACGACACCGAGCTGGAGAACGATGAGACCATCGGCGACGCGAGCACAATGACCACGGGCGATGCCGAGCTGCACCACCAAGACATGGCCGACGCCTACGAGGACCAGAGCAGCCTGGCCCACCCCGACGAGTCCATGATGAGCGCCTTCAGCACCTTCTCCGCCGTGCCCAACATGACCATGTTTGCGAAGCTCGGCCAGACCCCAACAAAGTATTCGAGCCTGGGCGGCACAACGCCGCGGGGGAGGTCGGAGACCGCGCACGACCAGGCTCCGCGGCAGCATTCCGATTCTGAGGGAAACACCACCAATTTGTTGGATTTTACCGCCAGCCAACGGTTCCCGCACAAATCGCCGTCCCGGCGGGGCAACACGTCGCCCTCGAGATCAAACCCTAACGCTACCCCCGCCCGCCAGATGTCAAACCTGCTCGATTTTGACATCCCGCCTCTGCCCACCCCCCGCAGCATCCCCACCATTACACCCAGAGAGCTCGAGAGCCTCAAGTCGAATTTCCTGTCAGAGATCAGCAGCTTGAAGGCGTCGCTGAGCGGCAAGGAGGCCGAGGTCCTCTCCCTCAAGACGGCCGTTGGGGATGCGGAAAAGCGGGTCGGCGAGAGCTTGGAGCAGGCCCGTGAAGAGCGGAGTCTGCGAGAGCAGGTCGCCGAGGAGAAGGAGATGTGGGAGAAGAGCAGCCGCGAGATGGAGAAGGTCCTCCGCAGCGTAAAGGAAGAGATAACCCACACCCAGCGCGAGCGCGAGGAGCTCGAGTCCAAGCTTGCCGAATGCGAGGGACGACGCGAGGCCGCCGAGACTATGGCTCAAGAGGCCGAGAGTAAACTGGCCAGCTTCCGCGCCGGCAAGTCCATCGACGACAAGCCCTCATCCCCCAAGGGAGGCACGGCCGCGACTTCCAAGGAGGTCGAGATCGCCGTCGAGCGTGTGGCCCGTGAGCTGCATGCGCTCTACAAGGGCAAGCACGAGACCAAGGTCGCCGCGCTCAAGAAGAGCTACGAGAGCCGCTGGGAGAAGAAGGTGCACGACCTGGAGGTCAGGATCGAGGAGCTCGCCGACGAGAACGACAAGCTCCGCCGCGATAGCACCATAACCCGCGTCGACCCCGCGCAGGCCGCCGCCGAGCGGGAGTTCCGAGCTCAGGCCGTACGCGACTCGGCCCACATCAAGGAGCTCAGCGCCGACGTCGAAAGGCTAGAGGCCGTCGTCATGTCGGTCAAGAGAGACAACTCGGAGCTTCGCGACCTGCTCGCGCAGGAGCGCGTAGAGAAGGGCGAGCTGGTACAGCTCGCCGAGGAGATGATGTCGATCCAGACGCTCGCGCCGCCGGAGCCGCCCAAGCCTGCACCGACCCCCGTTGCCGCGCGGACACCGGGACACCCAGCGAGGAGCTACACGGAGAGCAACTTGCGCAGTAGCATCGGCCGCGGCTCAGGCCTGAAGGCGCCCGGGTCCATCGCCGCGCGTGGGTCGGTACACGAGCGCACGGGCAGCAACGGGCCCGCGACCAAGGCCCTGCCGAGGCCCAGGCCGATGAGCGAGTTCGGCCCTCGGAGCGGCATCATGAGCTCGATCGAGAAGATGGGCAACTACCGTGGACGAGGAGATTAGAACCACCCCCACCACGACATTGAATATTGATTTTTTTTTTCCCCCCTTTTCCTTTTCCTTTTTTCTCCATCTTACAAACTACGACGAAGCGAACGAAACCCAACGATGAACGGACAAAGCATTGCAGGGGAGAGGGGGAGAGAGAGAGAGAGAGAGGGAGGAGGAAGGAAAGATGCATTGACGTAATGAACTGGCGTCCACGGGTCTCCCTGTTTTCTGGGCTTTTTTGGCTCTGGTCCTTGACGATGGAACACAGTCTGGCTGGCTTACTTTGTACGACGTCCGGGGCCTGTATGAAGGATGGTTGGGTGAGGGAGAGCGACGGGGCGAGGCGACTCGAGAGGTGTGGCGTTTTGTTACTCTTGATCTTGCGTAGCTTGCTTGGGGTTATTCGATCAAAGCCGGCCTGGACTGTTCTGGCTTGTGTGGGCAGGATACTGTTTTCTTGTTGGATGTCGAGTGTTGGAGTAAATCAGAAAGACGCACCACCCGAGATACCTGGCTTCGCGGTTGCTGCTGCTTATGCGAGCGGCACTCCCGACTCGCCCTCCCCCTCCCCCCCTACACTGTCACCATACCCATAACTCTTTGAATTAGTAATGTTCAGTTTTTTATTGCAGATATTATTCTTTGCACCTTTTTCCCTTCTTTTTTTTTTTTTCTTTTTTATTCTTTTTCTGTCCGTGTTTTCATGGATACGTATGTTGAGTGATGGCGGTGTCTCTCTAGAGCTCGCATGTATGTGTATGAGTGTATGGGTGTGTGTGTGTGTGTGAGAGAGAGAGAGAAAGAAAGAAAGAAAGAGGGAGGACGGCTTACGCAGCAGAAGTCGATCCCAGGAGGTGGAGGGGGAAGGGGAAGGGGCGGGCTTCGTCGCAATGTGTATTGTTCGTCGTGTACGAGCTGCCTGAGAGGTGTGCGTGGTCATGG
>NWBT01000039.1:1010522-1027687 GCA_003386485.1 Colletotrichum lentis
GGGAATTGGAAACTCGGCGACGCAAGCCCCCTCACCTCCCCTCCCCTCCCTCCCAATCGCAAATCCAAGTCCAAGTCCAAAGGAGACAGTGAAAGAAAGGTGTGTGTGCTTGTTCATCGTGCATGGTCTGAACTGGCTGAAAGTTGCAGACGCAGGCGTGGGCGCAGGCGGTCGTCGTTGCGCTGGACGGACCGTGGGCGGGCGGCGGTCTGGTCTCGATCGAGTCTGCTTACAGCGGTACCTACGGATACAGGTACTGGCTTTAGGTCTGGATCCACCGCCTGCGTCGCGCCAGCTCTCATCAGCGGTGTGCGAACGTGTGTCTTTGGGATATGACGACAACCTACCGGGCGCTTACAAGCTACAAGTTGTACCTGGTCCAAGGTTCCCTTGCCTGGCCTTGGATACCCGTCTCACCTTCGCTTCCGTTCTTTTGGTGAAGCGAGTTTACTCATGAATTCTCTTCTTCAGCGGCTGCGCTGCAATGCTGTCTCTTCAGTTCTCAGTTATTGCATCCCCAGATGAACTTCTCTCAGACTCTGGCAGGGCGCCATGCCACACCAATGGCCGGCCTCGCTAGCACAATACAAAGGGTTGTAAAGCAACGCTCCGAGTCTCAGCAGGTCGGTGTGGCTTCGCTTCAATGGCACGTCCAAAAATAATCACAAAGCTCCATGGGCATCACTAGGTACTATCGGGAAGAGGTCGACAAGACGAAGAGTCGCCGCCGTCACAGCGTCGCAGTGTTACAGAATGGGACAAGCGCAGCAGCAGTTACAGTCGTCGGCGAAACTCTGAAATCAGACATCAGACATCAGACATCCTCACTTGAGGGGTACCTACCTACCTACCTAGGTACTTGGGCAGGTACGTACCTTGCGTGTGTATGTAGACACTGGAAACGAAGTGAGGGATTCCTTCGGAAGGAACGAATGAATTCCCCTGTCGCCTTCCACGCTCTTTCTTGCGCGGATGACGAATCCGGTTTGACACAAGAGACAAAGATGCCCAAGGCAGAAGACAGAAACCGAAAGAGAGAGAGAGAGAGAGAGAGAGAGACACACACACACACACACACCCAAAGGTACCTAGGTCGGCCTGAGGAACCCACGTTGTTGCAGCACCTCATGTATCGACACCCAAACTATGGACACCGCGCACCAAGGTCGCATCCGTCTGTCTTGAGGTCGGAGGTCCACTTTCACGCCAGCAAACCAACACCAACACCACAGGAATCTTCACCACCTCTTACCCCCCACCAACCAACACCATCACGCCCAGCCTCCTTGAAGACGTTTGCCCTACCTCTTCTCACCGTTTCTTGCCTCACCTTGCCGCAGCACCTGCGCTATCTCCTGCAACCAGGGCCAGACGAGACCGGGAATACTCCGTCTGGTGTGGGCTTCAGACGTGCGATGAAGCTAGACTGCAGCTAATCCCTCAAAGCCTTCGTTCGCTTCGAGCATTCAGGCACGACCGCAGGAGACCGCTGCACACACGCCGCGCCAGTCTCGTTCTCGCCGTGCCGGTGGAGTCGGCAAGTCTTGAAATCGTTGCCCAACCCGACTTCTGCATTTCAACCACGCTTGTCCAGGGGTTGCTTTCCTACGCGCCTAGTCGTGTCTTTCCTTGTCGGCCTTTTGTTGCAACCGTCTTGCCTCCCGGCGCTACCGCAGACCGACCGATTCACTTACTCGGTCAATCGAAACTCGCCGTCACGACGTTTGAAAATCCCATGGGGCCTCCAGGGCCGAGATCCTTGCTTACCAGGACAGCCCGTCAGGTTATCCCACGACATGGCGCCCCCGACTACTTTGCTCGACTGTGACTGTGCCAAATTCCACCAAACACGATTGGCTCGCTACGGTTCGTCGTCGTTCCCCCTTCCCCTGAGCTTTCCGTCTTCCCAGCCACCCCCAGAAAGCCGATCCTCTTGCTACCTTGACTTGGAGAGCCATCGCTCATGGCACATCCCGCGCGCCCCTGACGCCAGGCCAGCCACCACACACCAACGCCAACGCCAGCGCCAACCTCAATCTGCTGCTGCCGTCAGCCGCTGCAATTCTCTCCCTGACAAGACGGTCCGAACGCACAAAGAGCACTGCAACTGCTGGTCCAGCAGACGCATCCACGAATGCCTTACTCGCTACACCGTCAAGCCGAAGCTCATCTGCACTAGAATCGCTGTGCACCGCCGCCCTAGAATACGTCGTTTCATTTGCGCTTCCGACGCTCCATTCAAATGGAGCGTCGTGGGAAGCTCTGGCCACATGACCCATGAAGTGGCCCTGTTGCAAGATTGCAAATAACCCTACGGAGTATAAGTGGCACTGTTATTTCCCGTCGTCGACCGAATTCGTGAACGGTTCACGGATCTCATTTCCCAAGATCTTACCATCTTACCGCAACAAGAGAATTGCGGGGAAGAAGGGGCGGAAGCTCCGAACTCAGACAGGGACGGTCTCCCGAACTGAGACAGCCATGGCCCTTGCCATTTACTCTCGAGTCTCGACCAGATCACGCACTCAACGGTCCCAACCTCCTGTGACGATGACCTGCGCTTCGCCCCCACTCGTGTCGTGCTTTTTCTTTCCTGTATGGGAGTTGCTCCATACACTAGACCGTTATTGATGTAAGAAAATATCCGAACGCGAGCTCCGGCAATTCCATCGCAAGGCATACGGCAGGACACCGCAGCAGAGGCTGCGATTTACTACGTAGGCCCCGTCGAGTCTCCGTGGCTTGATGGCAATCGACTCACCACCCAACAGTGAGCACATACATCCCTGCCAGTTTCCCGACTCTTGCCAGCTCGGGTGTTCAACTGATGTTGCGATGCGCAAACCCAAACACACTTGACTGCTCCGATGAGCGCGTGCCTCTGGCCCTTCCGTATGCCCCAGCAATGCTTCCCTCCGGGGGTGTCCGATACGGTCCTCGACGTCAATACGTTCACTGAGCTCTAACTTGTCGAAACCGATGGGCGTTCGTCTTGTCCTCAACAGGCGGCTGTAGCTCCCCCAAAGTTTCACCCCCGTAGGAATTCGCTTCCTTGCGACGGCTTCGCTCCCAGGGGTTTTGTTTAGGCGAACAGACCACCTCTTCCCCGGAGTTTAAACGCAGAGTCGACGTCACACGTCCCGCACGTGTCAAACATCAGATGCAACCTCGTTTCGTTTCGAGGCGTCTCTCGTTGCATTCCGCCTGCCAAAGAGACGACGAATCTTGAAATGTCGGTGCTTCCTTCCATGCTGGGCTCAAGCGTCTCCCGTTTGTAGCCGCATTGTCTGTCGTATATTCTCGATTTCTGTGCGCTTTTCAGCACTGATGTGCCTGACGGCTCTCATACCTGGTTTTAAACATTGGCGTCAATGTCATCCCCCACTCGACATTGAGTTGGCCGTAAAACTCAAGCTCTTGTGGTTTCCGGGTCATCTGCGCAACGGCCATGCCCGTGCAAGGAGCGCATGGCTGCACATCGTTACACACAACGCATCGCTAATACGCTGGTATCAACCAGCCTTACCCAGCTCGACGACTTGCTTCGTTGCGGGGGAGCGAGGGTTTGGACACAGGCCAAAGTCACCTGGCAGCTTGCTCTCTGGTGCTATTGCCCGTACCAGGAGTCAACAGGACTGTATCGGCGAAGTCTAAGCCGAGACGCGGAGAGTGGGATTGCGTCCTCCACGTCAATTCCATCAACACCCAAATCCTAGTCCCCCCTCCCCTCCACCGTCAAAGGCCGGGCCAAGACAGGCGGCCCATCCGCACCTCTTCCCACGAAGGCGGAAGACTGTGAGATGTGTATGCTGAGATCTTCGCGGCCGGACGCGACTACTGGGGGGTTTTCCCAGTCCCCGTGAGCGGCGAGATACCACGCTCCCGCCCTTACTGCAATACGACACGGGATTTGTGGGGAGGGGCGTTGCGTTTTTGGTTCAAGATCGGGACTGGCCTGACGGGCCTGGGACCGTCGCCCGAAAACCGTGGAGCCGTCACGCCGGGACCGACAACGACGCCGGTTGTACGCCTCGTTGTCGAAGGACAAGTAAAGGAGACCAAAGTTGGACCTCGCCCAAGTGCGGAGAGCGAGTGCCCTCACCATACAGCCAGCTCCTCCGGCTACGTAGGGGGTGTAGTAGCACTGGCTCCAAGTAGGCAGGCATACAGGTCGCGAATGTGCACGGCGTCGCCGGGCGGACGGGCTCGGTACCGTGGGACGAACGCCTCTTGAGGGGGGCCCCGTCGAAGTCGAGTCGGGTTCGAATCTGCTGCGTTCCAAGACCCCGCGACCGAGAGAGCGAACCTTTTCCCGAGGGAAACAGATACATGCATACACACATAAGTACAACGAAGACGTAATCAACAGATAGACGAAAGAGACCGAACCGTGCCCCCTCCCGCCCCCTTGTTCGTTCCTATAGCCTCGTATCTCGCTGTCACCGGTATGTGGTGACACCTCCTCGACGACGAAACCCAACGACGACTAGCGGCCAGCAGAGCAGTACACGGGGATGGCTGGGTTTAGAGGATTGCGACGGGGCTTGGGAACCGCCTCTCTTTGTTCTTCCTGACGGTAACCGGCAGAAGTGTCGAGTCGGCCGCGTGGGACACGAGGGGGAGGAGCCGGCCGCGGCGAGGATAACCACGAAGTCGCCTGAATTTTCACCAGAGCTCAAGAGCATACGAAAAACGCACATCTAGGAAGGACATCCGAGTACTCTCGCCTCCCCTCCTGCCTCGTTTCTCTCTTCAACATAATCAACTCCGTACACTGTCTGTCCCCCCCCCCCCCNCCTACTTGTGTATTATGAGATGCCTATATATTCTGTATCGATGTATCTACGCATCACGCCCTTGTATGCGTGTATATGTCCATATATATATATATATATATGTGTGTGTGTGTGTGATGATCCCAAATCTTTGAACGCCTGAGCGCCATCCTCCCCTCGGCCATCGCCCCTCTCGCTTTCTGCGAACCTCATGGTCCTTCCAAGCACACCACCCCTGCCATATTCTGCCCCGTCGTGGAATCGTTAAATATACAATGCAAATAGGTATTGCGTCCTTGTGGCCGGGTGCTTTGTGTGTGTGCTGTGATCCATGCCAAAGACAAAAGAGTAGAAAAGAAAAAAAGAAGAGAAAAGACGAATCGCAATGCNCCCCCCCCCCCCTCACTATATCAAAACTACTTGCAGTTGATGCCTTCCTCCAACTTCCTCAACACACCCACCGCGTCGACGTATAACCGACTGCGCTTGCCGAGACAGTCCAGATCCAGCCACCTCTTGACAAGGGAAACAACTGGCATTGCGTTCTTCTTGAAGCGTAGACTGACGACGTCCTCGACCTGGGTGCTCGCCACAGCCCGGACCCACTGGAGCGCCGCGCTATCGTCGTCGCCCAACTCGATGCCCTTGGTGCCATCCCTACGACTCCCTTGATGCCCGTAGGCCCAACATATGAGCGCGCAGACGTACATTCCCCAATAGTCCGACACGTCATCCTTCCACATGCGGGGCCGCTCCGTCTCCCATGCGTCCATGTCATCGTCCGATTCCTCCGGATTCTCATCGGCATTTCCGTGCTCCGTGAAGGCGCGGAGGGCGCGGCAAGCGAAAACCACGGCCACGGCGGCGTCGTCTGACTGGCCCCACTGCTTGAGTCGCTTCCGGTGCTCGGCGAAGGACCTGGGTTGTAAGACCTTCTGGCTGAAGATCCAGCTGTCTCCGGAGACGGCGAGCAGGTCGTGGAGCGGGGTGTGGTGCAGAGCGAGGTACGTGTTTGCCACGGGGCAGTCTGGGAAGATGCTAGCCATGCGAAAAGTCTCCGGCTGAGGTTTTCCTGTCGGCGGTGTCATTCGCACCGGATCGCCGCGAGAAGGCAACAGAAGTGCCTCAAATGCCAGGATTATTGAACGGTCGAAGGGGGCCTGGGCGTTGATGCTCGTCTTCGACAGGTTGCCAGTGTTGATTAAGGAGAGGAGTGGCTTTGCATCCGAGGAGCCCCCCTTGGCTGAGACCATCGCTGCCCATGCGTTGGCGCTTGGTGCATCCCAGAGATCCTGGGTCGGTCCGATGAGAGGGATGTTTGGTGGCATGCCGTCGTTGGCAACATCAAAGTTACGAATACATTGCTGCTCCAGATAGACGGAGCTATGAACGTCCAAAATAAAGCAAGCCGAGAGAAGGCGACGGCGAGCCTCGGTATCGAGCCAGTTATGCCACCTGACGCTGTTGGGCCCTGTCTGAAGGATTTCCCCGAAGATGACGGCATTGTCATAGACCTGAAACCCATCATTTAGAACTTTGTTGCTGTGAAGTAATCCGAATGATGCAGTAGTAGTGGTAGTAGTATAGTGGTGATGGTGGTGATGGTGGTAGAATAAGAAGAAGAGGAGGATGGGCGGGGGGGGGAGGGGAAGAGGAGGAGGAGGGAGGGGAAGAGGAGGAGGAGGGAAAGAATATTAACAAGAAACCCCCCCCCCCAAAAAAAAAACCCCAGTACACTTTGAAGCTAGAAGAAGTGAAGTCGAAAAGAGTGTCATTGTATTGAACAAGGAAGAGGACTCACCCGAGAGTAGATTGACTCGAATTCTTTCGATGGCCTGATGGCCGCACGTCGGCCGCGGAACCGGGAGAAAAGCTCACAGAGCAGAATCGCTTGCATGACAGGCACATCCCACTGGGGGAACTGCGACACATGTACTGTTAGCGGGCCATCACCCCACGATGATACGACATTTTCCTTTTGACTTACGCGTCTTGACTGTTGCCAGGCATATTCATGCAACTGATTCCCCCTGATGCGGTCCTCCTTGGTGCTCAAATGCTGAGTGGCCAATGCAGCCATGGCGCAGCGGAGCACATGGACATGCTCCGCTGCGGCCTCAAATGTCCTCCTGTGGATGATGGGAAATGCATGGTGGCACTTTTCCCAATAGACATCGAGGTAGGCGGGAATGGCTTGGCAGACATTTGCGGGAGGCAAAGGCAAGGAGCCCCGCATCAGGGCCGGGGCCGCCAGGAGGCCCAACGCCACCTCCTTCTGACGGCCCATACAGGCAAGTGAGTTCATCATCCGGTCCGACGGTAGTGCCGTCGACGGGGTGACTAGAGTTTCAGAAGATTGAGCCGATGCCGACGTCACCGGCGGGGACAGACTACGAACAGTATGGGAGAACCGGGGTTGTTGTTGGTGAGGATCAAAAACCGTCTGCTCGTCCAGGTATGTGGACAAGGAGATATCGAGCATCTGGTACGTTGGGGGGTCGCTCAGCCGGGACGAAGTCGGGTATTGGTAGATTATAGGGTTGGCTGTTGCCATGGAATCAAATCCGGTGGCTGGGCAAGGTGAGAGAAGTCCGGTTGGCCAATCGACAGTAGAAGAAGAAGAAGAAGAAGAAGAAGCTCTTGCCGCCGGCCAGAATGCGCGTCGTGGGTGATCGGAAGGAGTGGAGTACGTGCTGTCAGAAGCCGAGGACGGCCAGCCTCCGCGATCCTGAGCGTGCGAGAAGTCAGGCGGTCCATTTGATGGTATCTGCAACCCAAGTCCCTCAGTCTGGAGAAACAAAGAGGGGAAATCGGGTGTCGTACGAGGTTGATACTCGATGGAGCCAAACGGAGGCGCAGTATTGAAGCCGCTGCTGGGCTGTTGCAACTGCGAGGACTGAACAGCAGAAAGAGAGTAACTCCCACCATACCCAGGACCGTCTGATGACGGGCGGTAGTTGTCGTTCCCCGCGTGAGGGGACATTGACTTGCTGACATTTGGTACGCTCATGGGCGGATATGCGCCGGCATGTGACATGTTTGGTGTCATCGGGAGGCTTCGATTCGGAGTCGTTGAGTTCGGCGGGTATCCGAGCATGGGGAGTTGCAATCCCAACCCCCGAACTCCCCCTTCTAAGGATGCGGCCGAGGTCCTGCGGCTGTGGCTCGCCCCTCTACTTGTCGACAACTTATCTCCCTCAAGCTCACTGAGCACGGGTCAGTCATGGTTCGAGTTTGTTCAGGGTTCTCCTTGGAGAGTCAGGCATACTGTCGTTGCTGATGACGCTCCAGTAAATCTTTACGATGGAAGGCCCTGTCGCAACCGGGAAGGGAACACGCATACTGGGGCGTCTCGTGACTAAGCTGGTGTCGTCTGCAGCCAGAGTTGTCAGTACGCCAACGCGGCAACACGCCCAGTCGCCACGGCATAGTACCACCGCCATACATACCTCAGATGCTCTGCTCGTGTGAACGTCTACGGAAGATCAGTATATGTCTTTCACTTTCCCACAGATTAAACCTACTTTGGGAGGACGGCAAATGTCGCAAGTATGAACTTTCATGCCCTTCTTTGCGCGGCTAACTCGACCGGTGATGGGAGTCAACTTGATGGGCACGTCTCCCCCAGTCGATGCATGGCCAAAAGGCCGCATGGGTTGGCCAGCGGGATCAAGCCCTCCAGAAGACGGCCCTGCGTGGCCATATCCATAGTTTGGCTGATCCATGGAGTCGGTGCTGACGTTGCTTCGACGACGGGTGTTTGGTGGCCGACTAGACGACGACGACGAGCCGGGAGGGGTGGACTTTGTGGTGTGTGAGGACGAGCTCCGCTTCGACCTGTCTTGTTGGGTGCTTGGTCCGTCTACTTGTTCGCTGCCTGTTTTGTAACCTGAGTTGTAGACTGCGTTGGGTGTCAAATAGGGTCGATGATGGATGCCTGGTTGGATTGGGATCGGGCTGTTCTTAATAGTGTGGGATTCGAGTTGGTCCTCGTCCGCGTTCATGATGTCTTGGAGGCTGGCCATGGCTGGAGATTCCCAAAAGGGAAGCGAGGAAGACAAGAGATGCAGAGTGGTTGCGCTCAGAGAGGGAACTGCAACTGCTGCAGAAGGGGGACCAACGGGGCCAAAGTTAGTACCACACAGCCCCGGCTGAAGGATTGCGTTGGAGTAGGCCAGAGAGTCGAATGGTTGTAGTCGGACGCAACCCCCAACACCAACAGCAATAGCAACACCAAGGTGAAGACGCAGTGTGAAAATGGGGGGCAGTCGGGGTTCGAGAAAGGGGGTGTCGACGTAGAAAAGAAGGCTAGGTCAACCGGGGTGGGTGTAAAGAACAGTCAAGATAAGGTACGGTACGGGCAAGGCAAGGCAGGGCAATGGCAAGGCAAGGCAAGGCAGGGCAGAGACAAAAGATCTGGGGGCTGTTGCTGCTTCAGCTCAAATGTGACAGCCTACAAACGAACAGGCGGGGGGATGGGTGTGTGTGTGTGTGTGTGTGTGTGTGTGTGTGTGTGTGTGGTGGTTGAGGTGAGATGCAGAGCTGTTGATTCTAAGCGGGGACGGTATGCATGGGAGCTGGACGAAGAGAAGAGACAAAGATAGTGGTGTTGCTGCCGCTGTTGCTCGTTGGAGACATTGCTATATTGAGAAGAGATAGATGCAGGTTCGCGTGAGCGGCAGAAGAAGAAGGGGAAGATGACGGCTCTTCAAGGAGGCTGTCCTCAGAGGCCTCGCTCCCCCTGTCACCTGTGGGCATGGGTGTAAAAGGGTGTTGGACTCGGAGGTTGCTGGGAAAAATGCGAAGCACTCCTTCGAAGGGTATCGACCGAGCTGGGGTTCAGTCACCCACCACCGTCTTTGGCCTCGGGTTGATTGGTAGAGCGGCCAGGTGCCTGTCCCACGACTCAGCCCTCTCAGGCTGGTAGATGGGGTCCCTGCCCCATGGCCCATGGGTTCCACGGAGTGTGTCTCCCTCTCCAAGCTTTGGTGTGTGTAATTGCCGCGATATCACGGAACGAGCGCGGCTGGGATGTCTGCCACGGCCACGCTACGGAAAAGCCGCGGTAGGATGAGGTAGGCGCGTTTCATGCTCCCCGAGAGACGGTGACGGACGTGACGATGATGTTGCCATTTCGACAATGTCTCTCCGTATCGTGTCTCTCTACTCTTGTCTGAGATCCGAACCAGATCGGCCGCATCGCATGCGTCGGCGAGNNNNCCCCCCCCCCCCCCCCAACCCCACAGACGGGTTCGACAGCTTCGACTGGCCGACAGACGCCGGTCTCATTTCGCGCACCCCGTTGTGGGATCTCTCTCTCTCTCTCTCCCTCTCCCTTTCTGTGTGCGTCTCTTTGTTGTCTCTGTAGGTCGCTGACGTATGAGCATTGTCGATGGTCTGCACTGCAAAACAAGACCATCATTTCGAAAGGGAGCCTGCCAGAGATCTCGATAGGGAATAGCAACATGCGGTAATGGCGTCACTGCGTAGGTACCGTAGATACGAGAGAAAGAGCGGCGCCAAATGGAGCGCGGCCATTCCGTTTCCCACAGAATGATTAGCGGCCGCTAGCGTCCGAGGTGGGAAGACAGCTGGCTGTGAGCTGCGTCGTTTCTGGGGGAATGAGTTGCTGTCAAGACCACATTGAGAATTCTGCGAAAAAATGTCAGACGAAATGAGGCGCAGTCCCGCCGTCCGTCCGAGCAATCCGTTGTCACTGCGGTGCGTGCATGAGTCGTCTGCCCTGTCTGCAACCCCTGCTAGACTGGCTTGCCCTTTTGGGATTTTGACTTTTGCAGCAGTAGAGGAGAGCAGTGAAGGCAGCAACAAACCACCACAGGCGTGCATTCCGCTGGCCACTACGGCGTCTGACTGCGTGACAAGGTTGCTTTTGCTCACCGCGGTACGGAGTACTCTGTATACTGTAACAAACGCGGCGCAGGCTTCTGTGAGTGTAACCCTGGGCTATAAGCAGGTTTGCATTGTAGTGTACCATGTGCGCGCTTATGACACCAGCTGTAGCTTGTCTATTTTGATTTTTGCGTCCGGCTCGTGCGGTCACAGGGAACTTGGAAGCCCGTTGGACTTTTCGTTACGGCAGCGCATGATGTCAGTCTGGTCGAGCACCACCGAGGATCTTGAACGAGATAAATTGGTCGGTGTTGATCAAGCTGTCCACGATTCATGGACCGTCGACGCCCTTGTCCCTTGTTGGATATACGTACGTAGTAAAAAGTGAAGGGGTAAAAAAAACTCTGCATCGCGGGCGCGGAACAGCGATCCGGCCAACAGCCAGCGGGAATCGGAAGGTTCGCCGATGGTCGTGGGGATAGAGAATCAACTACGGTCGCTAAAGGTGATGACGGCGAGCGGCCGAGCCGCCGTTGGGCTCAGGGGACTGTCGCTTTCCACGGTTATACCAAGAGAACCCCCCCCCATGCAGTGTCCGGCCCGCTGAGAAACACGGGAAGGACGAGGTCGCGACAGGGGCAGCCCAGAATCGGCGGGGATGGCAAGGGGCTTAGATGCAGCCCGGCGCTTCATTGGCGCGGCGTGCAAACCGACGAAATGCCCTGGGTTTGGCGACCTATTTTTGTGTCATCGAGTTTCTCGTTTCCAGTTGTGTCGTTTTGTCGCAATCAGTCTGAAACGATGGCAGACCGTCATCTGGTAGAGTGGATGAGGCGGATGGGTGGAGTGGTAGCGAGGACGGTCGGTGTGCAGTAGCTACCGGGTGCTCGAAATCTCAGATGACCTTTGATGACGAAACGCACTAAACGACGCCTCTGACTAAGGGGATGTAGCTTATGCGTCGAGAAAATGGCATTTTGGCGAGAGTCGGGTCGAGGACTCGACGTGGACGGGGACGGTGGAGAGTTCCGGAATGATGCCACACCGACGGCCTGGGCCGACTGCCTGCAGGGACGAACGGGCCCCCGATGACAGGCTGCGGGTACCTCGGCAGAAGTGCAGCACCACCAATAGAGGGATAGACGACGGACAGGGCGAGATATGACCTCGGCGAGAGGGGTTCTTAAGTGTTTCAGTTGCTGCTGCTGTTGCTCCGTACCCCAGGCAGATACGAATACGGATACACTGCGCGTACCTACTCTGTAGATAGGTAGCCAAACAATGCGCCGTGGAAAGTCCGCAAGTGTTGGGGTCGGACCCGGACACATGGCAGGAGGCGGCTGGAAGCGCCTCGGCACGCGCAACGGAGTCAACTGCCCTTGCAGCGAACCGCGGGTCTCGGGCAGATCGGAATTGGGGGGAGACAAAGCCAGGGGCAGATAGGGAGCTGATCCGCCCTGCCGTGTCTTGGGGGCCGGACCGACCGATGATGGTTAATGAGCGATATATTATCCAAAACTTTAAGTCTCGGAGCGACAGGGCGGGCTAGTGGGTGTCGAGGAAAGGGGGGGGGCATGTTGCGGCGATGGGGTCCGTTTTGGATATCGATACGTGACGTACGCTGCCTGCAGAGTCGAGTCGGATTGTTCGTGTCTTGGCGCTGGAATGAGAGAGAGAGAGACCGGTCGAAATGGGATGGATACCTACCTCGGAGCTGAGGCATTGATTGCAATGGGCCGGACGGGAAGTAGGTTGGCAGTTGATGATGGCGGAAGTGCTGTGCAGTGTTGACAACGGCTGCGGTCATCGTCTTCCGTTCGCGTCAGCTCAACTTCAGCTCCAGCCGGCAACACGAACTTTTACTCGGCTTGGAGCCAAAGTGCCGCGACCCCCAGCCGCGGCACGTTCATTTGATCGAGTTTGGAAGTTGGAAGTTCGAAGTTCGGAGGTCGAGAGTTGGAAGGCAGAGGGGCCTCCCGAACGCGTCAAGGAAGGATCGACCGAGCCGTTATTACCCTGATCCATTATTCCGACCTTGCACACCTTCACACGAGCCGCAGATGCTCCGTGCTGTGGCAGCAACAATGGACCTCCCTACATGGTAGATAGTAGTGCCTAGATGCCTCACGGAGTCGAGCCGTGTATACCTTATGTAATATCCGTACCATACATACATCGGTCCCTTCCTTGCCTTGGCAGTCGAACGCTTGCTTCCTTGCACAGTTTCCATCATCTCACTCAGGGTGCAGGGTGGTGGATGATGATGCCTTGCCATCGTCGCCTCACTCTCGCTGCAGGTAGGTAGGTACCTGGTACACAGACTCTGACCAGGCCCCAACCAGTCTTGATCCTGTGCCCGCACTGCACCTGGACTGCTACATCGGCGTGGCCTTTTGCCGGCGTTGACCCGACACCGCTCATTCTTACACCGCACTTCTAGCGACGCAGCGTACTACTACTACAATGTATATGGCCACCGACTCGAGCCTCCGTCCATCACGACGCATCGCCACGACGCGAGCGCAGTGCGGCATATCAGCACTGCAACTGCTCGAACTCGGCTGGTAATGATCAGGCACCAACATACTCTGTAGTGTACGATTGTATAGCTTGTCCCAAAGCAAACGCATGCAAGGATGCGTCGGGCTCTCGCTCTTGCTTGACCGGCCGTTCCTGATCAAGGTGACCAAAACGGACCAATGACGAGCCGACGACAGTGCAAATTGAGTTGGACTGCGCCGGCCCGAAATGGCACCATCCAGTCTTTTGACAACGGGGTGACATAATGACATTGTCCAGCAACGGAAGGGGAGGGGAGGGGAAGGGAAGGGAAGGGGGACAAGGGTCGGCGCTTAACCCAAATGCCATCCGAGGTATTTTTAGCATCCCAGCTCGTCCCCCCAGGCCTGATGCTGTTGTTAGTGTTGGCTGACTGCCCACCCACACCGGCGACATTAAGACAGACAAGGATACCGGCCCCTGCGGGAAAGGAAAAAAACTCAAACAAGCTGTCAACGGCCGCGGCATCCCCATTTGTTCAAGTCTTGTTTGGTCTGTCGAGGGAGAAACCGATTGACGTCTGCCATGCGCCACTACCGTGACCAAGGGGAAAAAAAACCTTGCATATCGATATCGATTAACAGCCGCCTAGGTTAGTACTTGGTAGGCACAGAGAAAATTACCTTCAGTACTGTGCTATATTATGAGCCCCACCTTGGCAAAAAGCCCCTGAAGGGGAAACGGGTTGGAACGGAATCAACCCGACAGTCTACTCGGACGGAGTACGTCAATAGGCGCCCGGGTGACGAAAAAAACAACGCCTGTTTCCTTACCTCGACACCCCACAACCGGCGCCGTTGTATGTCACCTGAGTGATGGGTAGGCAAAATCTTAGCCCCCGACTCTGTGGGTTGATTGGGTACACTACGTCGCCTGAGCTGTGACCTCCCCAAGCTGAGCAGAACAATAGACTTCCCCAAATGCGCGGCCGCTGCGCCGAAACGGTCAAACAAGCTGGCAATGACCCCAAATCTTTTCAGCCTTTGGGATTGCCCACTTCTTCACTAACTCCATCTGCAATGCTTGAACCTGCACTCAGACGACCACCCGGTCTGGAGATAAGCATAGCTCTTGTCATCATGAAGAGAGCATCCCTCTCGTCCATATCAACCCCCTCTGTTCCCCCTCCTCCGTCTTGGCGCCTGAATTCGCATCCTCGAATCGTTGATCCGAGGTCCAAATCTCCCTCCTTCCTTTGGCTTCCCGTTCCCAACGAAACCCACTGACCTTCCTTCCTACGCCGCCCACCATTCGCTCGGCATATCCCATTTGGCCCGTCGGTTTGGAAGCGATCCAGCACCGAAGGGATCAGGTTGCTACCAAATCCCCCATTCTCAACTCAACCGCGGGAACGCGGGCGAGGACTTGGATAGAGAGGGCGGTGGTGGGTCGGCATGGTGGGGATCGGAGACCCGACGTTGGGGTTCATGCTTACAAGGGTTGAACAGGGCCCCAAGACGAATGGTCGGACAGGCAGGACAAAAGACTGAGCGACGCATATATCTATCTGCGTGCGTGCGGCGAGCAGTTGAGGGCACAATCGAGGAATGCTGCTCAGCGAAGAAGTCCTGGGCTTACTTACACATATGCCGAAGGATGCTCTAAAGATAGGTAGTGCATGATGCAAAGGTATGGGGTGACTACAGTCTTCCCTGTACACAGATACCAGCCACCCAGCGCAAGGACGACCGGGCGAGCTACAGAATGAGTCGGCAACTGATATTCAACCCGTTCGTTACCTTGCCTGCCCACTCTGCCACCCAGACTCGTCTGCAGCCGGGTCCAACTGGTTGGTCGTGTCAGTGTCATCCGAAGTTCTGNGCCCCCCCCCCCCCCGAGCCGCGAACCACGCCAAGGCAGCAGCTCCTTCTCGGCTGGAGCTACACTGCCTGCGCCACGTTTCTGGTTCCCCTAGGTACCTAGGTAGGTAGGGAGTGAGTGCTACCTGCTCGTTACCTACCTACCTACCTACCTACCTACCTGTAGGGCCAGATCTCTTCCAGGATCGACACCAGCCGGGCAACTGCCAGCCACCGACACTGATCGCATTGTACCAGTCCGGGCTATCTATCAATGGTGCTCTGCATCCTCAGTGCCTCGCCGCGAGTCATCGGCGACGGCTTCACGTAATCGATTTGATCGGTTGTCTGGGTGTGGAACATGGTCCGCGGACCTTTGGACTGGCCATTCAGTGCAAGGCAATGGCCGGATTCAGGTCGGTGCTTTGACAGGTTCATGTCAAAGCTTCGCTCTCAGCTGCTTGTTGGATGATGATCCCAGGGAAAGGCGGCCCGTGGCGTGGGATTCATCGCGGTTCCTGCGAGCTAAAGCATGTCGGGCATGTTCAGCACATGGCGTGGGATCACTCCCGTCGACGACTTTCCGCCAATGGCTTGACGGGGGGGGGGGCAGCGCAGTTTGCGAGAATACAAAGGTTACAGAGTATTCAAGCTGGCTCTGCGCGCGGGGTAACCGCAACACCACGCGACGCGGCTCTGGATATCCGCACTCCCGTCCAGTCCAATCCACCCGCAGGATTCGTGGCTCAGCCTTCCCGTCACGCACATCCCATCACAATCGCCAGACTCAGCCCCCACCACCCACCACGGGCGGCTACACTTAGAAGGAAGTCGGTCTCCAGCCCCGGGGAGCAGGTCCCATTTCTCGACTACAGGCCAAGACCAAGAGACCATTCACGCTCCCCGAACTCAAGGTTGATCCTTACCGAGCGACGCGCCAGGCGCCAAAATTAGCGCAGCCGACAGACAACCCCCTCCGAGGACCAAGACATATACCCAGCTTGCCTTTCCGGAAGCGCAGCTCTTCGCATTATGCACAGGTTTTCTCATTGCCTCGCGCCAACATATGCGCCGCGCCTCGTGTTCAAGCTTCGGCTGAGTGTACACCTGCTTGACGGCATCGACCCCCCTCCACGATGCCGNTAACCCCCCCCCCCCCGACGACTTGCGACATCATGTCATCTGCATAGCTGTTCCCAAATCACAGATGGTCGTAGATATGCAGGTACCCACATCCGAAATAACGGGCGATGACGGATGGCCCCGAGAAGACACAAGTGCTGTGCCTCATTCGTCCACGGCCGTAAGGGTGCTGCACCGTTTCTCCCGCTACTCGAATCAGTTGACAAACCCGAGGGCGAACGGGGATGACCTGGAATGACACAGTCATGACCGAACATGGCGGAGACAGTAACGGGTGTTGCCTAATCTCACCCGGTAGAGTTGCCAAGATGACAGTCACCACAGCTTCCAACAGAGAGAGGTCAAGGTTGTGGCCGCATACACCTCACCCCGCCCCGGGAAGCGATTTCTCGGAATCCCTCAACTTTTACCCGCATAGCTTCGTTGGAACAGCCATACAACAACCTCCAAGTCTCTTTAACTCGACGCCACTCCGCGAGACCCGATGCTTGACCTAGGCCCGGACTGCAACCCGCTCCGTACAATGTACAGCACCGACAGGCGGAGCCGATGCGCCTTGTCTCCAGGCAACCGTCTACCGGGGGCTGCTGCGAGCTCTTACAGACGTCGCCACCAAACCACAGCCGTCCTCGACGGGGGTCATGTCTTCTGTCAAGCCGACCCCACGGCCCATCGGTGCAAGCTTTCAGCCTCTCGTCGCGTCCGAGAGGCCTGGCCGGGCACGCCCGCCGAGGAATGAAGCTGCCGATGCCAGCGTGAAACAAGTGTTACTGACTCCCATGAAGCCAGAAAGCGGACCGGATCGAGTGGGACTTTGGTCAGGTCGATGAGACACCACGCCAACGAGTCTTGTTGTGATATCTTCAAAGGTCGAGCTCCTTCACGCCACACACACGCCCCCCTCCTTGATGGAAGCAGGTCCAGCTCTGGAAGTGGAACCCCCCCTCAAGGCAGACAGACGGCTCCAACACCAGATCTGGGCCGCGGTACGACAATGACGAGATCCGGACGAAGGAATCGAGATAAAGCTTTTGGGAGG
>NWBT01000039.1:1050091-1063583 GCA_003386485.1 Colletotrichum lentis
GTCGCGGTGGGCGCGGGCGCGGGGCCGCTGGCGGGCTCGCCCGCCGCCGGGAGGAAGGAGAGGGCGAAGGCCGAGAGGTCGTAAGAGACCATGGGCTTCACAAGGCGCGAGCGGTGGGCGTAGGTGTAGTCCGTGATGTAGGGGATCGCCGGGCGCAAGGTGTCGGTGAGGGCGGTGATCTCTTCGGGGGTCCTGGAGTGGGCTACCTCCAGGGCTGTGAGGTGCATGCGGTGCTGAGGCATGAGCCAGGTGTCTTTGGGTGGGGGAGAACTCCGTGTTAGTATGCCGAGCGTGTGTAAATGCTTCATCGTCGCGGGGGGTCCCGGGCATCTTCTTACTCGGCGCGGCCTTCTTGAGCAGGGCCTGCACGTAGGCCGCCAGCCTCACGACGTGGTCGGGCGGGCGGGCCCAGAAGACGAAGCAGTTACGGGGGTCCTGGAAGCCCGGCTCCATCTCGGGGTTCTCGAGCCTCAGGAGGAAGGGGTCTATGACGAGCTCCTTGTAGTCCGGGGCGATGAACTTTTGTTTCTGCTGCTCGTTCCTCTTCGTTCTATGAGCCTGGTAGAGAGCTTGGATCTCTGCCTATAAAAAAGGGGTGGCGTGGGGTTCACGTCCATCAGACACGGCGTTCTTCTCATCAGCATCAAAGAGGTGACGTTACGGGATTGTCATTACAAGCCTTGATGAAGGCATCGTATGGGTTCTGGCCAGGCAGGATCGTGATGCCCGACAAGTCTTCCAACTTGTTCTTGGCGTCGGTCGAGACTAGTTGAGACCCCATGGTGGACGGTGACGGTGTGTTGGTATGGGGTTTGCAGGGTCGGTCTGAGTTTATCGTCACTCCAGGCAATCAGTCAAGTCAGTTTGCAGATGCCAAGAACGAAGGAGCCAGACAACAACAGCCCGCCTTTTTGATTCTTCAGCAAACGCGGGCATGAACCAAAAACGCCGACCCCCCGAAGACGGACCTGGACACAAACTGGGGACTGAAAAATCGCCAAGCCCTCTGTTTTTATTTGCAAAGCTCGTATCGACTCACGGCGAGATGGATCTGGACTAGTACGTTGCAGGCAGGCCTGGGAAGCTGAAGCCCAGGAGCGTCGATACATACATAGGTAGCCACCCGGTCACCGCCAATCAACCCGCCCTTCGCGGCACATGTTGTAGTGGGCCAATCAAGGCCGGCGGCGACTGCTTGCCGGGACCGGCAGAGAGAGGAGGAACGCGCCCGATGACTAATTACTCAGCCGTGGGACAAGTCACATGATGCGGGATCCAGGTCCGGCCAATGGGGGTCGTTTGAGGGTTGCGTGAGCCGCGCTCTTGTTTTGACTTCAACTCTCTCTTGCAGCTTGGGCGACTGCTGAACCGGACTGAGATACCCACAAGACGACACACTTCTCCTGGCTGAACCGAGACACAGCTTTGGGGGACTGCAGCGTTGCAGCGATACAACTCTCAGTTGGCGACGTAAACCGCACCTTCGGTCGCTCTTGTTTGGGCAATGGCCAGACTTCAGTGCGTGCGCTCATGTTTTTACAATTTGCATATTCTCGAGATGAGATTTCTACAGCGCTCGCCTTCTTGTTTTCCCCAGCAAACCCCATTGTCCAAGGGCGTTTGATACAGCCGAACTAACTCCTCTCTCTGCAAGTCTCGATAGTGGTCTGAGAGCATCAGCCCACAACATACTCCCTTCCCCTAGGTAGTTACCCTCTGCTTTGATGCAACCCTGGCAGTTCTAATCAGGCATCGATGACCTTCGCCTGAATGAAGCCTTGGCTTATTTATCACTTCCTCATATCCTAAGATCTACAGTTTTATTTACTGGTTATTCCCAAGCAAAACAAGTCCATCCCTCCAATCTAACACAATTTACTGTTTTGCTTCTGCCTTCAGTCAAGATACAACTGACTCATACTCTGTCCATATTGCTTGCCACCATTCAAGCACATCCAGGCCTATTGAGACAAGTGTCTCTCTTTCTTCTGAATGCCTAATTCTACATTATTAATACCTTCGTCTTCTGTATCTTGGTGGATAATCATCTCATTATGATGGAAGAACTTGGCGACTTTACAAATCATCTAGCTTGTGTGCAGGAGATAAGCATCTCTCTCTCTGACTCAGGTACCTTTAGGAGCAAAACCATACTGCAAACACAGAGCAAATGGTCACATACAGCATACTGATTTAAGGTCTTGGCAGCTTCCCAGGTAAAAGTCTACCTAGCATTTGTGCAGACATTGCAGTACACAAAAGTCACAGCTGAGCACCACCCTGCATTACTATTGCGCTGCCTTTCACCACCAGACAGGCTTGGTTTCTTCAGCAATTGAAGATAAAAGTACCCTTGCCGCAAGTAGATGGAGGCCTTCTGCCCATCTCACCTGGTATCAGTCCACAATATCTTCCAGAATCCTGCTGCCCAAAGATTAGCATGTATGCCATGTCAGAAGAGCCGGCCCGCCTTTGTGCTCTTTTGTTCTTCTTATCTCAAACCAAAGGACAGAGGGCTTTGGGGCCTATCTGCCTGCCTGCCCATTTCTGCCACTTCAATGAAGTCCTCATTGCGTGGAATGCTTTCAAGCAATCCAAGCTGAAGCCGAACCACCAACTCTCTCCTACTTGTTTCTTATTTTTTCTTCTTCTTAGTTTTCAACAACCCCTGAATAAGGTGTCAAGGCTCCTTAAGCAATGCATCTTCCCAAAGAAAAGGGCAGTTCTAAAATGGAGCACCAAACTGGAAGTGTGACAGTCTCACATGGAAGTCATGCCTTGGAAGCTCAAGACTTTGCTCTCGCCTTCCTAATGATTGTCAGATCATCTGCTTCCTTGAAGCCTTGGAGATGATCCTCGTTCTCCATACGCCATCAGTCAACTTACCAAGACCACAGGAGGAACTCTCCCATCCTGGCCAAGACCACCCATCATCTACTTGAAATTTCCAAGGGAGATCATCCTTCACAGTTAATGAGGGGGCCATCTATGGACCAGCTTTCTTAAAGCCCTGGGAGTGGTTCTCGCCATTCACAGTCAGAACACACGCCTTTTAAAGATTTTCGGGGGCAGCTCTCGCCCTGCTTGTCCAGGGCGCCTGCCTCCTGAGATAGCCATGACAGACCTCGCCATTCATGAGGAGGCCATCTGTGAACCCTGGACCCGCCTCCCCAGGGCCCTTGAGGGCAGCTCTCGCCATTCACAACCAGAGCACCCGCCTCTTGAGGACGTCAAGGGGCGGCAGCTCTCGCCTTGTCTGTCAAGAGCTCCCGCCTTCTTTGGTCTAGCCCCCTAGGGCTTGAGGGTATGAGGGCTTGAGGACGAGGATTATTGCTTGACGTGGGCCCCCTTCTCCCACAAGAAAATCTTTTGCCCTCTTGTTTTTGTTTTCTTCGACCTGCCAAAGAGAAACCCTCTTCCCTCCTTTCTCTCCTCTCTTCACCAGTTCCCATCATCTTCCACCCTCTTCCAACACTTGAAAGACCCAACTCAACTCTTTGCTGGCTATCGCCAACCATCAAGAATATCCAGCTTTCGTCAGTTTTGTTGGCTTCTNCTCCTACCCCCCCCCCCCCTTTTCGTTCCAGCATAACCTCAAAACTCATCACTTTGCCCACCTCGTTCGGTCCGTTTCGAGGCTCTCTCGCTCTCACCTCGCGCGCCAAGATGACGGATCAGGAGGAGTTGGACCGCTTGGAGCAGCTCAGACTGTATGATCCGAATGCTGTCCGAGGCCTCGCGGGCGATCAATTGTCTCACGAAGAGGCGAATCTCCAAAATGACACAGCAGATGGCCAGTACGATGCCGAGCCGGAATTCATGTACGACCACTATGCCTATGGCACACCGCCGGCCTACAACTTCGGAGGCGCGGAGAACTGGGTTGAGCAGGATGCTTCTGGCCTCAATCGCGCCGCCGAAAGCCAGAGCCTGAACGACGCCTCTGCGCCTTTTCCAGGCTTTTCGTCTCACCAGCATAGTCCGGGAGCAGGTCAGAGCTACGGTTCGTCGAACATCAACCAGACAGAATCCGCTCAAGGAATGGCGCCCGAGGCTGATATGAACGCAGGCTTTAACCGGGACGACATGGCACAACTCAGCCAGTCTGGCCTTCATGGGGGCTTGGCTCCGATGGCTCAAATGAGTTACGAAGCCAACCCGTTTTCTCCAGAACAGCAATCTTCCGGCAGCTATCAAGCCCAGCCTGCAGAAAACGCCTTCTTCGCTCTAGACCCGGGCAATGTCACGTACTCGAACCAGCTGATTCTGGATCCTGCACTCGGTGGCGAGAACCCCCCTCAGAATGACGCGGCTAGTTTCTCTGGGAATGTGACACCAATTGCCCAAAGGGGTGGTGGAATCAACATGTTCTCTACACAGCAGCAACCGTTTTTCGGCAACCATCAACATCAGCGCCCGCTCGTTTCCCACTCATCATCTCAACGCTTTGATGGCAATGCAGTCTCCAGCCCAGAGCTTCAGAGTTCTCCTCAGAACCATCCTCAGCATGGCCAGTTCATTGATCCTCACGGTAATACAGGATTCGGTAGCCCGCAACAGTATGACCTGCATCACCCAGGCCCAGTACCGCATCATTACCACGCGCAGATGCCGGGCGATCCTGCAGCTGCACAGAACAATCCTTTTCCTGGCCAACACATCGTTGAGAGAGCTGTCAACTCTCCTCCTCTTGCCGTGCCTCGTCAGCTCCAGAATGCTCAGCCCGCTGGCCCGACTCCTCGTGCCAGAGCTCGACCGCGTCGCAGACGCCGAGAGGGTTTCAGCGCCGAGCAAGCCGCCCAACCGCCTCAGTCTCAGAATGACCAACGCCTGTTCGTCCTTCATCATCAAACTGACCACGACCGCGCGATCGCCAACCAGCTCATCCGAGTAGCCAACGTTCGGAGCCTGCTCGGAATCCATGCGCAGCCCGGACAAGACATCAACATGCTGGCAATTTTCTCAACGCCCGAAAAGCTCCTGGATGTCATCGTCGATGCTTGCCTGATGGAGAACATTCAAACGTCAGCTCCAGGCTCAGTGCCGCCGCAGTTTGGTCGGCATGCAAGCCGCAGCGAGGCTGTTATTCTGGATGAGCGAGCTGTTCTTAAGCCGCGAGATGCCTTTCCGATTATCTATCACAAAGCAAGCAAGCTCGGGTTTGCACAGGTTGTCGAGCAGGGCGGCGTCTCTTTCAGGATTGCAACCATGTGCTCCGGCACAGACGGTCCAATCTTGGCTCTGCGCGAAATGGCTGAGGCGGCCACTGGCAATGGGCACCCGGGTGCTATCAAGTTCGACCATGTCTTCAGCGTGGAGATCGAACCGGTGAAGCAGGGATGGATTGGAAGAAATGCTCACCCCTCCGGACCCATCTTTCGAAACGTCGCCGATCTCGGAAGGCCTGGCGCATATGAAGCGTGAGTTGACAACATCCTTATCCATGTCTCCCCTCTCTGGCAGCCACTGACCCTGTTGTTGTTGATCTTGTTGTAGTATGTCGGTATCCGGTGCCATGGAAGCGATCCCGAGAGACGTCGACATCGTGATCGCCGGTAGCTCCTGCGTAGACTTTTCGAGTCTCAACATCCGGCGTGAGGACAGGAAGAAGGCATCTGGTCTCCAGAAGCTCTTTGACCAATTCACGAAGAGAGGCGTCAGCGATGTCCTCGGACAAGACGATCCTGTCGCCCAAGAAGTTGTCGAGGGCCTCGAGGCGCTGTTTGACAAGATTGAGGAGGAAAGGGGAGAGTCGACCAAGACGTTCCTGTCGATCCTGCTCTACGCCCTCCAGCACCGTCCCAAGATTCTTATTCTGGAGAACGTCACCAAGGCCCCCTGGGATCAGTTCAAGGGCTTCTGGCTTCCCGCCATCGGATACAGTGCCGCCGTGGCCCAAGTGGACTCCAAGAATTTCCTTGTGCCGCAAACGAGACAGAGAAAGTACCTGGTAGCCGTCGACGCCAGACGATACGGACAGAACGCCTCGGAGATTGTGGAGTCGTGGGCCGAGCTCATGAGACCGTCGCAGTGGTTCAAGAACCCGCCGGACCTGGAACGGTTCCTGCTCCCGCCGTCCGACCCGCGCGTGCTGCAAGCCAGGTTCCAGTTGGAGAGGACGCTGCTTTCCAAGCCCAAGAGGGACGTCGAAGCCGTCGTGTGCCAGAACGACCACCGCCTTGCGCGGCGGAAGGAGGGGCTCGGCGACAGCCAGCCTTACACGCGACTCGACGATCGTGGCAACGTCCAGCCTCGCGAAGAGTCATGGGGCGGCTACATCCGCATGATTACGGGACGGATGCAGGACCTCTTGGACATCAGTTCTCTGAGGGCCTCCGAGAAGAAGTTCGACTTCACCTACAAGCTCGTTGTGCTCGACCTGGGACAGAACGTGGACCGTCAGAGCATCAAAGTCGGCGCCGTCCCTTGCATCATCCCGACCAACGACTTCTTCTCGACGTACCACGGTCGTCCCATCTTGGGGATCGAGAGCCTTGGCCTTCAAGGCATCCCGATCGATCGGGTGTCCATCTCGGTCGAGAAGGAGGCCCAGCTGAAGGACCTGGCCGGCAACGCGATGACGACGACGGTGGTGGGGGCGGTGATCCTGTGCGCCATCGCCTGCGAGAGGATGTACGTCCTCAAGGCCCGAGGGTCGTCGTCGTCGGAGCACATTGCCGGCCTTGCGATGGCAGCTCCAGTCGCCGGCCCTGCCTCTTTCCTTTTCGGCCTGGGTCACGTGGCCGACGAGGCGGGCGGCGCTGTGGCTGTGGGGGGCTCAGCGGGCTCAGCGGGCTCAGCGGGCTCAGCGGGCTCAGCGCACCTTCTTCCTCCTGCCACCTCATCTTCCGTCTCGCTTCTCGTCGACAATCCCAACCGTCATCCCGTCGGTCATCCCGTCAACGAGGCAAAGATGAGCTGGCAGGACGTCGAGGCCGAGGCCATCCCGGGCGAGCTGGTCGTGGGATCTCTCACGGACCTTTGTCGCAAGGGTCGTCGCAACTGTCTCTGCGACGACTTCCGCAAGCACCAGCACACTGACACCCACTGGCGCTGCGACGACTGCGACGAGGTCCGCTGCGAGTCCTGCGCCGGCAACCCCGATCACAACTTTGACAAGGATCGCCCCATCGACGCCACCTGCGCAATCGACAAGAGCGCCGCTTACGCGCTTGCGGCCGCCGCCCTTCCGGGCCATCTGATTGTCGATATGTTTGATCCCAACATCGATGTCCTCGACGGCCTTAGCGACGAAATCTTCGGTCGGCACCGCGCCGCTCTGCAAACGGCCATCAGAGCCTGCTGCAGCTCCAAGAACTACTACCAGACCAGCCTCAAGTTCAGAGACGATCTCACAGTGACTTACGAGTCAGAGTTTTCCTACATCACCGTGGTTGTCACCGAGCAGGGCCTCACTTGGAACCTTCACCTGAGACAGACCTACCTCGACATTGACCATCTCTCCATGGACCCCAACGAGGCGACCCAGAACGCAGCTCTTCTGCTCAGCTCGCTGGGATACGACATGAGCAAGCCTCTCATGAGGGCCGTCATTTCGGATCCCGACGTCAGTTTTCTGCCTACGATGAACAACTAGGAGTTGTACATTCAACAAGAGATCGGCTTTCAGATCCTCCAGGCGCCTCTGCAATACGGCCCGGACTCTGGTCCCGGGGAGGGAATGCGCCAGCAGATGCTCGACGTGCCCGATTACCCTCAGCTGCGATATCAAATTGCCGACGACATCGACGGAGACTTCAGCTACACTCAATCGTGCGGCACCCCCTTCGGCCTTCTGTACACTCGCAAGGATGGTGCCCGCAGGCGCGTCTACCATATGCTGCACGCCAACCGCACTACACCTGCCGAGGACGACCGATGGGTGTTGACCAATAACCCTCGAAAGCTTGAACCGGATCAGTGCCGAGACATCATTTGCAACTTCGCGCAAGACTACGTCCACTTCCTGGATGCTACGAACCTCAACTTGCCCCGAACAGTATCAGCCACGGTCCCGGGTGTGTGGAAGTTTTTGCAGCCTGAATACCGCCTCACCGTCGCAGAGCGTCACTCAGCTCTTACGGTCCGATTCTGCAACCCGATGGAGCAGGCTGCCGACTCCGACAACTGCCAATCTCTGCTGCCGTCCATCCTGGTCAGGATGGACAGTACCCACATGCACTATCCCGTCAGATCGCTTCCCGTGCAATGGGCCACTCACGCGCATCTCATCGATGCCAACAACGAACCCTGGGTGTCGGTCGCGCCTCATGAAGCCAAGGACGCCCTCGCGTTGTTCTCTTCCGCCCTGAACAAGATCAAGGACTCTTACCAGGGCCGTTGCCTCGCCGTGACTAACATCCTTCTCGACATGGTTGCAAGGTGCGTCGATTGCTTGCCCGAGCCCGCCAAGATTCTCCACCGTTGGGACGAGAATGGCAACATCGAACGTATCGAAGACCAGCAGACTGCTGCGCAGACCGACCTAGACTTGCAGCAGTGCCCGCCCCCTTACGAGATCGAAGCCTACATCAACCCGGACGTGGGCGGCTCCGGCCAACTGAGTATCCTCAACTTCAGACTCCTTCTGAGTCCGAAGGTGCTCGCGCACCGAGCCCTTGGACACTTCCCCCGAAGAAACGATGCCATGTCCGCTCTTGTCCGCTCGCCTCGAGGATCCGGCACTTTCGATGTCCAGTTTGAATTTGTGGATCCGAGCTTGAAGGAGCTGCGGCCGTTGAAGGAGAGCATGCTGCCGGTCAAGAGGGGCGACTTTCCTTTGGATAACCCGAGACAGCCCCCCAACTTTGTTCGCAACCAAATGGCCTTGCGACGTGACCAGTGGGAGGCTGTCCAGTGGATGTCGAAGCGGGAACACACCCTCGATCCATTCCTGGAGAAGGAGTTCGAGGAGTGTCTTCTACCGTCGGTCAATGTGCGTCTACAGGGCACGGCAACACTGGAGAATCTCTCCCGCTGTGGCGTTCTAGCGCATGACATCGGCTACGGCAAGACAGTCGTCACGCTCGGCCTTGTTGACTTCTCCACCGCCGATGCAGCCAACGAGGCCAGATCCATCAACGACCGTACTGCCCACTTGGGCGCCGACTGCCTTATCCACCTCAAGGCTACCTTGGTCATCGTTCCGCCTCACATCGTGGGTCAGTGGGCCGACGAAGCTGCCAGATTCGTCGGCCGTGATTCGAGAGGCCACGGCAACGGCTTGCTCACTGTACACGTCATCACAAAGCTCACCGATGTCGTGCGGGAGAAGATGATTAAGGCAGACATCATCATTGTCAGCACCAACTTCATCTCATCAGACAAGAACCTGGAGAAGCTTGCAGCGGTGTCCAAGCTCCCGCCTATCCACCACAGGAAGTCCGCGTTGAAGGGACAAGACCACCGCGATTGGTACTCCGAAGCCACCGAGACCATCCGTCAGTCGGGCTTCGACTTTGCCAACCCAGACAGCATGGACATCGTGCATCTTGATGCCGTCTTGCAGAACCGACGCGATGGTACAAACGACTGGATTCAGATGGTCGAGGACAACAACGTGGGCCCCAGCGACCGGAAGACTCAGACGACCAGTGCCAAGAAGAGAGCAGGAGCCTCGAAATCCAGCTCGAAGGCCAAGGCTGCTACTGCCATCGACGTGCTTCAGGCTTTCAAGCACGGCGAGCTCCTGGAGATGTATACCTTCCAGCGGGCTGTCTTGGACGAGTTCTCGTACGAAAACACGCCCGTCGCCGTGTTCTTGGAAAAGGTTGTTGCCTCGGCCAAGTGGATTCTTTCCGGAACACCCCCTACGGTCGATCTTGGCCGGATTTGCGACATTGGAACGTTGCTGAATGTCCACGTTGCTCGTCCTGCACCCTCGATGCCGGGATATTTCCCAAACGTCACAATGGGGCCAAGAATCTCGGATCAGACCGATGCCGAGAAGTACCGCAGCTATGCCGAGCCCTTATCTGCGAAGCTGGCTGTCGAGCGTCACGAGCAGGCAAAGCGTTTCATCGAACACCACTTCCGCAAGAACAAGACGGACGTGGACAATGTGCAAGTCGAAGAGTTGTTGTGTTTTGCCCCGATGCTGCCCCCGGAGGCCATCATCTACAACCTGATACAGCAGGGTCTCTACGACGCCAAGTTCGACATTCACGGTATACCGAGCCAACTTTCGCAGCTGGTACATTCCATTTTGGCCGATGAGAAGCTGTTCAGTTACGGGTCAAAGGTCAAGGCTTCCGGGAAGTCCGCGTGGGCTGAAGCCATCGACGCCCTGCTTCTGCTTGCGTCCCTTCCCGCTTGGAGCAACCGCCAGGGATTTATCGACATGGCCTGGATGAAGGATGATGAAGAAGAAGACATGAATCTCGGCGATATGAGTCAATACTTGACCTATGGATCTGCCATGTACTTGGAACACTGCGCGTACGCGATTTCATCGCTCTTTGACCAGATGATGTACCTCGCCAACGTTCTTGAGAACGATGAGACTCCGCGCAGCAACACTTTGAAGGCCAAGAAAGCAGCATACATGGGCCACATGCACGACATCATTGACATTTTCAAGCACGAAAAGGCGGAAATCGCCGGCGACCGGCAGCTCATCGTATTCCTCAAGGGGGCAATCGTCGACAAGACGTGCGTCGAGGGCACGTCGGCATATAAAGGACCGGCGGGACGTGACCTTTGGGACATCAAGACCTGGGCAAGGGAGGACGGCGGCGGTCCTGGAACGTTTACTGCTGCCAATTGGTGGTTTTTGGAAGAAGACATGGAGATTTCGGAACAGGAGCTTTCCGCGTTGAAGGCGCGCTGGCTCAAGCCCGAGATTGACGGACCAGCCGACACCAAGGAGGAAATCATCCAGAAGATTCGAGCTTTGCAACTTGACCCCGTGCATCCGCTCCACGGTGCATTGCCACACACTATGGGGCTCAAGCATCACCTCCATCTTGATGACAACCTTTTCTTTGCGGACCGATTCGACAGGCACCTCGACGGCCGCCTGACAAAGGATGACTTCGAGTTCGGTATCCAGCTGCCGAGGAACCGACCCCGCAAAGGACGAATGATCAGACCCAGAGGACAGCCGATCGACGAGGTCCTGAATTGCTTCATGCTGGTCATTCAGAGCATCCAAGCCGGCATCAAGACGGCGGCAACAGCCTGGCGGAACCAAATGTTTCTCCTCAAGGAGGACTGCCTGCAAAACCACCAATTCGACGCCCACAACAGCCTCCCGGTTCGGTGCTCCCAGTGCCACGAGACGACCGACCGGGGTCTTCAGTCGATCGCATGTGGTCACACGCTCTGCCCAGATTGCCATGCTGCTTTCACGGAGAGTCAACGTCGTACGTGCCCAACCAAAGGATGCCAGGCAACGAGCCAGGGGTCTTTTATGCCCTGGGGCACATTCCTCATGGGGAAGGATGCCGACATGCTCGGCAACGGCGGCGCGCAGCTGTCGACCTTGCCTGGGTCGAAGGTCCTCGAAATCGAGAAAATCCTTCTCAAGGACCTCGCGGATGACGAGAAGGCCATCATATTTACGCCTTATGCCTTGTTCAAACAAGATTTAGTCACTTGGTTGGCGGACCGTGTCGGTGTTGAGGTGGCGGTCTACGTGACGGACGGCAGTGAAGTGGACTCTCAGACCATGGAGGAGTTCAAGAGCTACGTAGGAAAGGCTGTGCTGGTACAGAACCTCATGTCCTTGGAATCGGCGGGCACAAACCTAACCGAGGCCAACCACGTCATTTTCGCCGGCGTCTTGTTCACGGACTCTGACAACTACACGATGTACATGGACCAGGCCAAGGGCCGCGTCATCCGACAAGGCCAGACTCGCAAGGTGACGATCTACCACGTCGTGTCGCCCGCCACCTTGGAGTTCGACATCTTCAATCAGAGACAGGGCGGCCGCATCCGTGGCTCGGGCGATCTCGATGGTCGCACGCGCCTTCCGGTCAGCGAAAAGGCCCCGGTCGACCCGGCCTACCCACTTCGATATCGCTCCTATCTAGAGAGCTCGGCAGTCGACAAGCTTGTCCGATCCGTCGAGTTCGTCGAGTTCGAGGGCTGAGCAAAAGACGTCGACACCGGGACCATTATGCAGAGATGTTTTTTTTTTCTTTTCTTCTTTCACTTGCACAAGCTACGATTGGGGAGGGAGACACAGCCGACATGGAGAGGCGGCAGATGAGGGAGTGATGACGAGCTGAGAGAGAGAGAGAGAGAGAGAGAGAGAGAGAGAGAGAGAGAGAGAGAGAGAGAGAGAGAGAGAGAGAGAGAGAGAGAGAGAGAGAGAGAGAGAGAGAGAGAGAGAGAGAGAGAGAGAGAGAGAGAGAGAGAGAGAGAGAGAGAGAGAGAGAGAGAGAGAGAGAGAGAGAGAGAGAGAGAGAGAGAGAGAGAGAGAGAGAGAGAGAGAGAGAGAGAGAGAGAGAGAGAGAGAGAGAGAGAGAGAGAGAGAGAGAGAGAGAGAGAGAGAGAGAGAGAGACGGAGGACGAGGAATATCTGCTCGTTTCGGAGGTGGGGGAGGAGGCTTTTTTTTTTTTTTCTTTTTCGGTGGAAGATCGCTTTCTCGGGACGGGATTTCTTGATGTTGTTTGAGTGAGTACATTTTCACAAGTGCAGAGGGGGTGGGTGGGGATTGAGAGCCCTCAGAGATTGCACAAGTGTGAAGGTTCGTTTTGTCTGTCAAGGGTTTATAATGGTTTAGGGGAAGTCCAGGAAAAGTAAAAAGAAAAAAGATCTATTGATCACCAAATGCCGAGTCCCATGATGTGTGTGTGTGTGTGTGTGGTTGGCGTTCACGTTCCCAGCGTCTGATGGGACGACTGTATAGCTCCAGGCCTGGTCGACATGTTGATCAATCTCGTCATGTTTTGGACGGTATACGTACCGGATCTACCAGGGCCCAGCAACGCCGCTCCCGGCAGCTAGGTAAGTAAGGTACCCTGTCCCACTACAACTTGGAAATGCAAAGCAGTAGGCCGTCGTCTCTTTCCCCCCCGATCATCGTACAGATAGATACTCGTGCGAGAGTAAGCCTTGTCAGTCATGTCAAATTCCACTCGACTGCTACCATACGTAGGTAGTCCCTCGCTGTTACCTGGTTCTTTTTTTTCTTTTTTTTTTCTTTTTTTTTCTTTTTTCTTTTTTGTCTTCTAAAGTTCTTTTTTACATAAGATCAAAGACGAACCCCATCGGCTCTTACAACTTGGCGGCGACAGGCGTCCTCTCGGGGACCTGGACCACGACGCCCTCGCCGTCGCCGTGCGGGGCGAGCTCGACCTCCTGGCAATCCTCGACGTCGACGCCGCTCGCGAACTGGGTCACGACGAAGTCGACGGCGGAGCCCGGGGGGCCCAGGGCGACCATGGGCGCGTGCCACGTGCCGGCGGCGTAGGTGACGGCCTGGCCGGGGGACGCGACGAAGGCCCTGAGGCGCGCGAGGTCCGGGAGGCCGCGGCCCTTGCC
>NWBT01000039.1:1177453-1201245 GCA_003386485.1 Colletotrichum lentis
CAGACGGCCCTCCCGCGCGGCTGGCTCACCTTCGGCTAGTCGCAACGTAGAGTTGCGAATCTGGCTCGCCCAGGTTTGCCAGGCTTCACGGGAGGTCAGTCGACCCGAGAGAACCAAGGAAGTGAGAACCGTCTTGCGCAAATACACAGAGGTATCCGGAAGAGGGAGAGGGAGAGAGAGGCCAAAGTACGTACCGGCCGTGATGTGAGCTCGTCATCGGGGTAATATTGACGGAATGCGCCATCTCGTGTGCAAGAGAACTGAGAGAGCTGGCCCTCGAATGGCAGCTCGAAGAGGGAATGTCGTAGGAACTCGACGAGGCCGTCTGGTCCACGTCGGATTCGCCGTAGTAGGCGGTAGGCTTGGAATGGGTAATGGAGAGTTTTGTGTCAAGAGCTAGTGGAAGAGAGTAACCGCCCGCATCCCATGGCGTGCGGTTCCTCGATGCTCTAGCGTCGCTTGTCCGCCTGGAGGAAGCTGTCTTCTCAGGGGACGATGTCGTGTTGTGATGTTGCTGTTTCTGTCCGTCAAAGACGAGCACGGAAGAGGTGGTGGTGTTTTCAGAGTTGTCCCGAATAAGAGGCTTTTTTCCCGCCGCTGCGTTCAGTAGTGATGTCACGTCCATCGCTCATGCGCGGACTACGTGGGAGAAGAGTTGTCGCCGAGACGAATCCAGTTCGGCGGTCCTTCGGGGCGATGGTGTCATGAGTTCTCCGTCCTGCCTAGCCCCTTGCCGAGGATTGCCGGGTGTTTTGCAATGCCCAGAATAGTCGTCGAGTGAATGATGGATCCAGACTCCGGTCTAGTAGTCGTCGGTGTCGCTTTCGCTTTTTCGTTATGAAGAGGTAGAGAGATGGATACAAGAAAAGGGGGGAGGAGACTTTATTTAGTCGTCCCGTAAAGGGTCGTTATTGTCGTTAATGTCGTCGATATTGATATTGATGTTGATATTGATGTTGATGTCGTTGATTTAGTAGTTCTTGTTGCTGAAGAGGAAGAAAAGGATGTCCGATCTAGGATCCAGTCCGATATATCGGATACTCGTCTGTTAAACCCAGGCAGCGCGAAAGGTCGCACAACTTGGGAGGCGGGGGTAGGTAAGGTGACAGCGGTGAAGGGGGAGCGTAAGGAGAGTGATAAGGTTGATGGGAGATCCCAAAGCTTTTGTGTGTGGCGCCCGGGAGGCGAGGAGGCGACGAAGGGCAAGGGGAAGGGGCAGTAGAGTGTGTGGTGCAATGCGGGAGGGCGATGACAAGTGAAACGATGAGAATATTAGACCTATCGTTGGGATCGCTGTTTCAGAGTCGCACTGACAGTTCCAAAAGTGGATTGAAACGGCCGAAACACCTTCAAGCCGGCCAGTGGTGTACTTGAAAGGATCGTCCGAAGACGCTTCCAACACCCTTCGGCTTCAACGCGAGGCCCTGGCAGTTGGCAGATGTCGGATCGACCTGGAACCGAGAGAAACAGAGGAAACAGCGCCTCCTTCCCTTCCCCGCGCGCGGCGTGAGAGAGAGAGAGAGAGAGAGAGAGTGAGAGAAAGATGTAGCCGAGAGATCTCACGCGGCTGTACGGGCCCCCCCCCCAGGGGTGACAGGGTGGCAGTGTCAACCGAGGAAGAACGTGATCCGGATCCACGAACGTGGCTTGCCGAACAATGGCGCCGTTTCCAGGTTCGTGCTGCTCCGAAAACGACTCCGCCCTCTGATAGTTGCTCGAGGAGAGACAAGACGGGGAGACGAGGACAGGCCCGAACGTGTTGCTTCCTCACGCAGTGCACTTGTCGACAATGACAGCCACTTCGGTTAGGCTGTTCAAAGTTTCGTTTCGGGAACGCTTCGTGTTATCATGCCATGGACGAGCCAAACGACCAAACTTCAATGTTGACTGAACTGAGCCGAACTGAACTCTAGCAGGTATCGGGGAGCCTCCTAAGCAAGACGCGGATGGTGATGAAGTGAGAAGGGGAGGTTCAAAGCCAGTGAGTGTCCGGCAATGTCAAGAGGAGGGGGGGAGAAAAGATAGGACGAATGGTCGGCGAGGAAGAGAAAGTGGGAGAAAGAGAAGGAGAAAGAGTGCGCGTGTGTGTGTGTGTGTGTGTGTGTGAGGGAGAGAGAGGGAGAGAGACGGGGACGGGCCCCGGACACAGCAAGTAGGGCTGTGCTGAGAACGCATGAAGGGACGGTAGGGATTGAAGACGGTAGCTGTTTGGGAATCCATGTGGAGGGTGTGTAGAGACGGTCAGAACAGAACAGAGCAGACAGAGGAGGCGGATGCGGCAGCAGCGGCAGCAGCAGCAACAGCTTCGAAAGTCATGACTAGGTTCGCTTTGAGAGATGGGTGTACATGGGCGAGGACGACGATGAGGGGACGGATGGCTGGACCGAGCCCAGGTGTGCTGTCCCCGTCCTGCCCTGTCAAGTCAGGGCTTCAAATCAACCGGTAACACACACCCGACGACTACGATGTAGACTAGAGCAAGGCCCGAAAGCCGCGAGCAAGCTNGGGGGGGGGGGGGCACGGAGATATCGTTGTAGGTAGTAGACAAGTGGCTCGCAACTAGCCAGCATCATGACTGTGCAAGAGGCGAGAAGAACAAGAAAGAGAGAGAGAGAGAGAAAGAGAGCCGCCACAGAGCTACACTTGGGAATGAGAGTGCGATCAGAGTTTCCACTTGCGGCAACGCAAGGATGCTGGGCGTTATGCGTCGAAAGGGGAGAAGGGGAAGGGATGTCGTCGATGGATGTTTAGACTTCCCCACAAGTATTGCAAGTACCTGGGTAGGTTTTCTGGCCGCGCCAGTTTGGGAGGGGGGGGAGAAAAGCCCCCGACTGGCCGGTCTCTCTGACCCAGACGAGGGCCCATGTCCACCTTGTTCCAGGGACAGGGGTGTGTGATGAACGTGAACTGCGAGTCTGCGAGGATTGATTTGTGTAACCGGCACAGGGGAGGGGGGCAGCTTCTTCGCATACGCACGCTGGCCGGTGTTGTGTGGCATTGTGCTATGCTGTGCTGTGCTGTGATGTGCTATGTAAGTGATGAGTGCGGACATGGTGGTCGCGTCCTGTGCTTGGGAATTGCAGCTTGTCCGTAGTCGGCCCACATACCCTCTTCTTCTGCTTCTTCTTCCTCTTCCTCTTATTCTTATTCTTCTTTTGTTGTGTATCCGGACGAGGCACATGTAGGTAGCAGCGGGGCTTAGTGGAGGTTTGGCTCGGTTTGCGTTTTCGAGAATTGGGGGGGATGGTTGCTGGTGCAAGCTCCGGTCGGCCATCAATAGTGGCTGCAGTGTACTAGTACGGCGGACTCCCTTGACATTGTGCATCAGATTAGACCAACAAGTAGATCATGGCGTCAGACGGCTCCGTCTGAACCATGATCTCCGCAGGGGAACCGTCCGGGCTAGGCTTTTGGCTTCGACTTTCCAAATAGCAGATGCGGCCGGGCTGATAGCAGACGTGGTATAGCCATGGTCCATGGCAGGTCGGGCGACCATGTTTCTCCTGTTCGTTCAATTTCNCCCCCCCCCCCCCCCTCTTGCCAGCAGGGACACTCACTGTAAGTGGTCTGTAGTTCTGTACACTGGACAACAAACGCAGTTGTGCCCCTCCTTTCTGTTGTTGCTGCTGCTGCTGCGACTGCTCGGTTGATGATGACCATGGGAGGCCCTGAGGCGCAGGTTATCCATCGATCTGCAAGCTGAGACCCGGGATTGGGAGTGAAACTCGTCGAGGATGAAGTGGTCCCCGTTTGAAGAGACTGGGATCCGGTGGTTGGGTGGACCAACCGTGGACGGGGGACGGGGGGACAGGGCTCAGGCGTACCATCTCTGACCGGATTGGTATCTGACCGTGGACCAAAAAAAAAAAAAAAAAAAAAAAAAAAAAAAAAAAGGAGGTGTGTGTGTGTGTGTGTGTGAGAAAGAGAGAGAGAGAGAGAGAGAGAGAGAGAGAGAGAGAGAGAGAGAGAGAGGAGGCCGATTAACCTCAGCTAACAACACACCCAGAGCGATGGGCGTGTGCAGGTGAATCTTGCAAGTGTCGGTCGGGAGATTCCGAAGTGAATGCCGGGGCGCAAGATGTTTTTTTGCTCAAGCCGCTCGGTGGCCGCGGTTTCTGATGATCTGGCTGGGGCGGGATGCTCGCATTTTCGCATTGCCGCATAGAACACCTCAGTATGAAAAGATACACCGTCGAGACGTCTTGAATGGATGGATGTAAGCCGCCAGAAATGGGCCGGGAGGAAAACACACAAAACCAAAACCACATGGCTGGGCGCACCAGAGGAGCCACAAGGCGGGCCGGGAGAGGCGAGACATGAACCACTCCCGCCAACGGCCTGCTTAGCTTAGTGCTTCTCTCTCTGGTCGCCATTGTTTTTTTGTTCTTTTTTGTCCCACCTCTGTCTGTGTGTGCTCTCCACATCTGTTGTGGCAGCCAGCAATATTCAACGGCGCTGCAGCCACGCGGTGTATCTTGCGATAGACCCAGCCTTGTCGACCGGAGATTGTATTTCCAAGCTCGACTGCTCGGTCCATAGCAGAAGCAGCCAGCTGGCCTGCTGAACCTGCTAGACTTCCGTGGTTGCAATCGACCTCTTCTCGACTGCCACTAGATGTGACGCCAGTCCGTGCTCTCGCCGTAGAAAATACGTCCATGGCCATCTGTGGTGGGCATTCCAAGAGCCCAGTCGCCCACCCAACACGAGGTGGTGCCGCGTCCGTGTGCGTGTGCGTGGGCTGGCTGGCTGGCTGACTAGCTGGCTGACTAGCCGGCTGGCTTGATGGATGGATGGATGGTCATTCTCTTGGAATTGCGCTCATCAGCCACTGCTTGCGAGGTATCGACGTACGGAGGTGTCGCTTGCTTGCTTGCGCTGCCGCCGAGGAGGACCGACCCAAAAGATGCCGGCGGGCTGATGGACAGCAGATAAACGCATCTCCCTCTTTTAGCGCAGTGCACCCGGCGCGGGCGAGGCGTACGAGCTTATTGGGAAAACAGAGCCCAATCCCCATTTCCTTGGCCGTCCAAACTCGATCCCGTGGAACCACGAGCGCTCTTGTTGCTCTGGCGATGGCGGCCGATTGTTTGAACTGTAGGTGGTTGGTACCTTGGTGGACGTCTTGCGTTCGTCACCGTCGCACACTCTGGAGATTCTGGACGCTTTTGCATATGCCTTGTCTTGCTAAGGCCCCACCCAGGGTCGGCATCCAGAACCCCTCGTCCCCTTCTTCAGCATTTCGCTCATGATGATCAGCACAGCCCTGGTCGTGTGCTTACATAGTAGGTCGTGGTAGCTTCGACCTTTTGGCAGCTCAACTCCTTGGGACGGCATGTCTCTCAGTCCAACACTGGAATAGCAGGGATCATGGCTCCTGCGGGATGGCGTGTAAGTGGCTCTTCTGCTGACTACATGTGCAAAGTACCCGCGTGCCGCCAACACGGCAGAGGAGATAAGAGGCCGTCCAGCATGTGGCGTGCAGTCGCGTACCCATCGCCAGCCCGTCCATCCCGGCCGGGATGAACCAGTGGCAGACACGGCTGGCCTGTGCGGTTGTTTCCTTTCCACAATCCAATCCTGTCCACAGGGGTGGGTGGTGCACACCAGGCACCGAAAGAGTGACGGGGTCCATGTCTGTTGGTGACGAGACGTAGCAGATAAGGCGGCGCAAATCGAAGCCAAGCGGGTTGGAACCGTCGGCAACGCGATGCGGGCTGATGTGACGCAGGGTATGGCGTAGGATATCACATGGTAAGCCGAACTGGAGAGGGAGAGGACAGACGCCGAATCGAACTGCGTAGTAAAGTACAGTACAGGTACAGTATGGTTAGCATACGCAGGAAGCAGCAGACATGGGGGCAAGCTGGGCCCATCAGCCATTTTCGATACTTGGCCGGCAAACAAACCGCGGATCAGTGGTGGGCAGGGGGTGTGGGGTAGGTTGAATGCACCCTTTGCGATTGGTGCAAGGGAATCTGCCTCAACGTTTCAAGACGGGGGTTGCTGCAAGCCGGGATATCGAGATGCGTCCAAGGGGTCGACGGGCCCCCGGGGCAGCATGGGGAGGATGGATGGCGTCGTATTGCGGCGACGGTGATGGGTGATGGGTGATGAGTGATGGACGCATCATGGTTGCGGCGGTATGTAGTCAGCTTGCTCCGGCGGTGTACGACGTACAGGTATACTCATCGTAGTACTACTGTTCAGGTAGGGTTTGACTGCGGAAAGGATTTTGGAGGGGAGAGGAGGGGCAGAGACCTGGACACGCCCCTCCATCTCGAACAAACTCCAAGAAATGCGCCGTGATGGTTCACAAGTGGTCCGAGCCTGCTTCTTGTGCTGAGGAGGGAGGAGGGAAGTACAGCAGAGGCTTGGCTTTGGCTTGGCTTAGCCTGGCCTGGCCTGGTTGATCTGTGCATGATACGAATACACACCTGCTGTGAATACTCTGTAGGACAAGTAGATATGGATGTCGCCAAAATATGATGGCTTCCGTATCCGAATCCGGCCGGTTGTTCTCCCATGGGATGGATTCTGTAAGGTACCGTTGCGTGGAGTAGAGCAAGAGGCGGGAAAGATGAGCTGACGGATGGCGGGGGGGCGCCAGAGAGTCGGATACGCTCCGGGCCAGGGCGACTGTGGTGAAGTTCAGACTCCGGTAGCCTGCATATTTCATCGTACTGTAGGTATGACCATGACCAGGAGCAGGACCAGAACGAGGACCAGGCCTGGATGCTGGTGGTCAACGTCGGAGTAAGAAGCAACAATCGTGATGCTAATTACATCGTAATGCTGGTGCTGGCGCTGGTGCTGATCTCGGCCTCCATGTCGTCGTGGGCTCGGCCGATGGAGAGTTGCCCTCTTACCAGGTCCAACCCTCCTCGGCTTGGGCCCAGTGGTGGGACGACGAGACGTCCATCATTGCCATTCAAGACGAGAGCCGAAGAATATTCATCATCTTGTGGAGCTTCGTGCCAGAGAAGCGCATCCGACGTTCAGCGGGCCATGGGCTGTGCCGGGCCGGGGGGGTGGGTGGCTTGTACCATTGTCGTCGCGTCGGCCTGGCGTCCGTCCGAGTGATGTATTCGGACCTGTCCTGGTCTCGTCAGCAACGCGACGGTTGTAAAGCAACCAGTAGCGCGACGTTGCGATGACAGCAGCGACCGTCACGGCCTACGCCACGATGCTACAGGGCATTTCCCTAGCCCTCGATGGTGTACTGGTAAGTAAGTAACGGAGTAAGCAGAAACTAACCCGTCATGCCATGTCAGTCATCTGTCCCATCTTTCGACCATCCCATCCAGACATCGGTCGATTTCGTTCCCTCCAAGGGTATTGAACAATGGCATATGAGTTGGCACACATCGCCATGGTACAACGCTAGGCACATGTGTCTTTGCGCACATGACACTTCACTCCATCAGCCTCCATGGATGAAGCATCACGGCTACCGCCAATGGGAGACAATCGAGTAGAAGTAAAATCGGGAAAAAAAACAAAAGCGGAAAACAAAGCCAAAAGCCTTGAGACCCCTCCACCCTCCCCCTTTCCAAAAGCAGTAAGAGTTTGAGGCCCAAGCAAGGGCCGGAGATACGTACTCTTCCTCAGGTGCAGGTGCAGCAGGTGCAGGTGCGCGCAAGGAATAGGAAGGAAGGAAGGAGGGGAGGAGGCCCCCAAGGAGTGTCTGCGGAAGGTACGTTCCTATGGGTCCTAGAGCGGTCCCCCACCCCTTCAGGAAGCTGCAGATGTTTCAGCTGATGTCCACTCCTCTTGTCACTGGAGACGGGAATGGAACGCTGAGCGACGAGACTCGGGAGCATCTCCAACGGTCACCCCTGCCCTTCTGTTGTTTGCCCGAATTCTGTCCTGCCGGTGCAGTACAGCAGGCAGTTACGAGTACTGTACATCGTACATCCTCTCTTGGATGCACTAACACTTTACGGTTTGCAACGGATAGCCTCAGTATGCGAGATCTGTCATCACACCCCATCGGCCGCCTGTTCGCAAATCGAATCCCGGCTGGCAGAGGCAGGTTTACATCGTATCTCCATCCGCCATCCCCATCTCCATGCGCTCGCTGACGGATCGAGATTGGCTGGCTGACTGGCTGGCTGGCTTGACACGCAGGAATATCCAAGGAGGTGTCGAGACGTGTGTGTGTGTGACCGCGCGTGCCATCGCCCTATCGTCCGTCGTCAGCTTCGGCGTCCGGCAGATGCACACACTAGCCAGCTGTCCCGGACACCTGGCCGACGAAAGAGCTCTCCCTCCAGCCAGCCCACGACTAGGCGGCCTTCATTACACCATGATTCCTCTGCTGGTCCCGCGGACGACGAATGTCGGTGAGCAGCGAGCACTCCCGTCCGTCACCCACGTTGCGAGATGCGCCGGATCGTGGTCTAGCCCACACCTACCCTAGGACGATGGACGATGGACGATGAACGCCACATAGCGCCTTCCCCACGGCCTCAAGTAAGGTGGTCTGGGTCGCAGCTAAGGTGCCTCGAGCTTGGCTTCCGCCATAAGATGGGTTGATGGAGAGGGATGCGACGCAAACTTGGCCCGCGGGAGCTTGGGTCGACAAGGTCTAGCTTCAGGGCACGCCCGACCTGGTACCACCACCGCTTTCTCTCCTCCTGGCTTCACTCCTCGGTCCTTTGTCCCGTCAGGCCTCCTCCTGGGCTCGTATCGTCGTCTCCTCTGAGCACAACATTTCCAACACGCGTCTCCGTCTGATCTGAGGGAAGTTTTTTTTCCTCAATATTTTCTTCGACACCCTTTCCTGTTTCTCCTTTCCTCCCCTCCCCCTCCCCCTCTCCATCGGCCTCGGGCCCGGCACTCCGCAAACCTGAAGGCCACGGACGAGACGAGACACACCTGTCTCCAGGCCCCCCCCTCTCTGCCTCTCGCCCCTTCTGGCAGACAGGGTTACAGAACCCACCAAGCCAGGCGCATTCTTGTCTCCTCTGACAAGGACTGCCACAGGGCAACACCCCTGCGCCGATCATCGCGAGCGGCGACACCTTTACAAGCTTCCACCCTCGGACCCTGGTCTCGAGTGATTTACAATGGTTTCATCTCAACTCTCACCCTCTGCACTAACACCTTTATGATACGAAGAAAGACTCGGGAGTCGGGACCTGCTCCAGCGCCATTCGCACACCCACTCATACCCCACTCGCCCAAGCCTTCCTGTCAAGCCGCTGTCATTTGCCAGCACGAGCTTCTTCAGCTTTACACCCTCTTGAGTGCTGTACTGTGTTCCCCTCCGTCCGCCCATCCATCCGTCCCTCGGGGACCCATCTCTTTCTCTGTCTCTCTGGCGGCCCCAAGAGTTCGAACGACGAAGGGAGGAGGAGCATTCTTCAGCGGCCTGTTCCTTGCGACTGCGACGCTGGAAACGACTTGGACCGACGCCGTCCCAAACCCCATCCGCATAGGGCCATGCACGCCCAGCAAGAGCAGGCCCGCCCGCGCCTCGAACCACAAAATGTTCCGTCGCGCCCAGCATGGCTAAGATGCGCCAGTACAGAGTACGTGCAAGCAAGCAGTCGACAGAGGCGTGTCAGGTGCCTGCAGTGGAAGGCCGCTAGCGTTAAGGTTAACCAACCTCGGTCTGGCTGCTGTACCTTCGCCTTCTGCTGTACCTCTGCTGAGACTGTTTACGTGGTCGGCTCTGTTCCACGCATGCTGGCATGCGCCGGGCTCTTCAACAGCGGCCATGCGAAGCCTCTCGAAGCCTTTGAGGTGCGTCATCAAGCCATTGAAAACGATGGTGTTTGAAGCAAGGCCTCAAATGCATGCCACTTGAGGCTGATGGCCACGGCGCCCTGCGTGTTCGGTTTCTGTCCCGTTCTTCATGCAAAACACACCACAGCGAGGCCTACCTACTGATTCGCGAGTCAGCCGACCTTCGCCCTTGGCGGTGGACGAGCCGGGTGTGTGCGGCCAAGCGAACTCGATCTACCGGACCGCCATCGGCCAGGTTGAGCCGCTATCTCATCCCTCACAAGATCCTCCAATTTCCGTCCGCGCCTTGAGACCGACGTCGCTGCCGAATATAGACAATTGCGAGGCCTGCATCGAGGCCCGTGGACCAGCAAAAAAAAAAAAAAAAAAAACTGTCTAGCCAACGGCGATGTTTGTTTCGTTCCATTTTGTATTCTGGAAGTCGAGCCTGTTTCCTCGCCAAGTCCTCCAGGCAGATTACGATCGCTTGAGACAAAATCAACGTCGGGGGTTTTCTTGCTCTCCGAGTCATTCGTCGGGTACCTCGTAGCGTTGCTGTGCGTTCTCGTCTCGTAGCAACGGTCCGCACACCACCAGACACCAAACCATCAGACTTTGCTTCACTGCCATTACCCCTTGCATCAACCGACCGAGTACTTCAGATGTCACGGAGAAGTGCAACCCGGTCTATCCGTCGGCCTTTTGGCGACTTTCCCATACGGCGTTTAGGTCTCACTTGCGGCGTCGTCTGATGACGAAGCCGAAGAACTGTGTCGGCCTCGACAGAGTTGAGAGTGAGAGACAAGGACAAGTGTGAGTCTGATCTCAGACTTTGACACCCGACCTTGTCTCGCTCTGTCACTCTGTCACCTCTCGCATCGGAAGCCTGGTCGAACTGGGGTCAAGGCGCCTCCACTGTCGTTCTGAACTTTGAATTTGTGCGGAAGAGGCGAAAACCAAAAAAGTGTCTATCGACCTGTGACATTCACGTCCTGAGACATGACGTTGTCGGCTTGGTCCGTGAGACGAGGAGTGACGAGGCCGGATGAGAGACGACATGTGCCGCACCTCTTGTGCGGCTAAGGAAGGTCGGGAGCTCCCCGAAGACTGCCGGGGTCGGCGGGCCATCCATCGGGTCCGGAAGTCGAGCTCCACTTTCGCGCCCCCGAGACTTGGCTGTCATTCCGCCGGAGCGCCGACCGCGGGCTTTAGCAATATATATTTTGGACATTCACACACCCGTGTTTCCAGTACATCCTCGCGTCATCTCTTTGTTGGAACGACGAATGTCAGACAGCGTGATGTTTTGCAGGATTCGCTTACAAAGCCGATCTTGGCGCCATGTTTGTTTGCCTTGGTGCCAGGATCCTTTTGCGCTTACTGGCGTAGCCGGCAGGATGGCATCGACAGCCAGTAATCGCGTCTCACGTGAGATTTTAGAGTACAGAAGATTGAGGCAATCAAAAACAGCAAAGGTTTGAACAGCCGGTTCGAGGCGGAATCGGGGTTGTAGAAACCTGCAGTGCGTTTTCCCGCTGTACCTCGTACTTCGAGTGTTCTCGTCCCCGTCCTTGTATGACATCTCACGGTCATCTCACGCAGTTAAAGCACGACTACAATTGCCAATGGAAAGCAGCGAAAATCGATGAGCGTCGCCGTCAACGAGTTCGACGCCGGCGTGCCCGGCGCACCATCCGCCGACGCGGCGCCCCAAATGCGTCTCAACATCGTCGTCCTGTTCATGGGCTCCCGCGGCGACCTTCAGCCGTCGCTGGCGGTCGCCGCTCGTCTCCAGCGGCGCCACGGCCACCGCGTGCGCATCGCGAGCCACCCGCCGTACCGGGCCGCCATCGAAGCCGCCGGCGTAGAATTCCGCTCCATCGGCCGGACGGACATTAGAACCATGATGGAGAGGCGGCTGCTGCCGCGCGAGGAGCTGAGCAAGCTCGTGCCAGTCATCAAGGAGGAGTTTCGCGAGATGGGGGAGAGATGGTGGGCGGCCTGCGTCGACGGGCCCGACGAAGAGGTGAATGGCGATGTTGACAGCGATGAAGGAACGTTCGTGGCGGACCTGGTTGTTTCGACAATGCTCCCATACAACCAGACGTCTGCGGCAGCGTTGCTGGGGGTGCCGCTGCATCTGTTCGGAATGAATCCGCGGATCTACTCGAAGGAGGTGCCGCATTCGCAAGCCGGCTGGGCATTGAAGAATCCGAGTCGGGCGAAGAATGCCTTGTCGTGGTGGTTTCAAGACCTGATGTGAGCTTCTTCCCCCTTTTCTTTTTGCTTCATGTTTCTCAACCCTTTCCACCCTATTCTTCCCCTTGTTTCTACTCCTACTTGTTGCTTTTGCGACCGGAACCCTGACAGCCTTCACACCAGATTCCTGCAAACGATGAAGTCCGTCATCAACGACGTCCGAGTCAACCGCATGGGCCTCGAGCCCATGTCCCCGGCCTGGTGGATGAGCCAGTACAACCGAATGGGCGTTCCCTGCACATACCTATGGTCGCCGCGGCTGCTGCCTCGGCCGACGGACTGGCCGGACAATGTCGACGTTGCGGGGTTCGTCTTCGCCGGCGTGCCGGAGGGGTACGTGCCGCCGGCGGAGCTGGTCGCGTTCCTCGAGGCCGAGGCGATGCCACCGGTGTACGTCGGGTACGGGAGCATGTCCTTCGGGAACGCGCAGGGCATATTCGAGGGCATTATCGAGGCGATGGAGAGGGTGGGTGTGAGAGCCGTGGTAGCGCGGGGGTGGGCGAACCTGGAAGGGCTGAACGGGCCCGCGGAGCGCGTCTTTGTCGTCGACGATGCGCCGCACGCGTGGCTTTTCCCGCGGGTCAGGGCTGTGGTGTGTCACGGCGGCAGTGGGACGACGGCGATGGCGTTGCGAAGCGGGCGGCCTACGCTCGTGGTGCCAGTCGCTGGGGACCAGCCGCTCTGGGCGTCGCGGGTGGTGGCTGTCGGGTGCGGGCCGGAAGCCGGTTTCGGCATGGCCGAGATCACTGGGGAGAGATTCGAGAAGGCGCTTAGGGAGCTTCTGGAGCCCCGGTACGCGGCTGCGGCGGAGGAGCTCGCGGAGGGTCTGAAGGGGGAGAGACCCGGGGAGGAGGTCTGCGTTGAGAGGATTCTGGAGACGTTAAGTGTGTATGAGCGGGGGGGGAGGTGTCTCGTCTACGATGGACGACCTGCGGTCTGGAAGACGGACCGTGGGGAGAGGTTGTCTGCTGTCGCGGCGCATATTCTCGTGGAGAATGGACGGATGAGGAGAGAGGAACTGAGGCCGCTGGATCTGGTCAAGTGGCCCGACCTGGTGAGCCCCGGCGACCCGGTCTCGGGCCTGTTTCTGGGGCTGGGGCAGGTTCTCGGGAGTGTGGCAGAGGATGGCAAGAGAGGGCACTTTGGGAGGATGGGGCTCCATATTCTGAGAGGTAAGAGTCGCTCTGTTTCCTTTACTGTCTTGGGGTTCGATTGGATCTTTTGCTAACGGTCACAAATTTGTCCACTAGCACCCCTGACGGTCCTCGCCGCCGTGCCCTTCGGCCTGTTCAACCTGCTCGACTTCGTTCTCTACAAGCTCGCGTCGCCGTTCAAGCCGAAGCTTTACGCGAGCAACCCGCGCCTGTACACGTACGCACAGATGCTCTCCCTCCTCGTCTCGGCGCCGCTCGTCGAGCTCGCATCCGTCGTCAGCCAGCCGCCGGTCCTGGCGCGCAGACACCGAGGGACGGCGCGGGTAGTCCTCGAGGTCCCGCTGGGGATCACGAGGACGCTGCTGGCTTCGTTGAATGTCGTTGTAGGGTTCTTGGGCATCACGCTACGCCATCTGGAGATTGCGTGTGCGAGGGCGATGGGAGAGAGGCGGAAGGGGGATGTCGTGGCCGAGGCGAGGGTGAGACTGGGACGGGCAGAGGCGGAGGGGTTGCGTGTCGAGGGAGCCGCGACGGGGAGGGACCTGGTTGGGGATATCGTCAGGCGTTGGGATGAGAGGAAGAAGGCTTGAACTTTGGCGTCTCCCGTGGGCATGCTCCCTTGCGGTCGCCGGTTGTTGGACGGTGTTCGCAAGGGGGAGCGGGGGTGTAGGTACTCGGCTGTGACATGGAGGCGTCATCGAATGGGTGTGTGTCCTAATGTGATAATAAAGTGTGTTGTTCTCAATGGTATAGCTGGTTCTCGGCCACCTACCACTCCTTCAGCCGATGTGGGCTAGCCATGCGGTCACACAGCAGAAGCAACAGCAGCAGCACGCTCGCTATCTGTCATGAGAGAGTGTGATGGGAGGGGATAATTCTCCGATATACATCTGTCGTGCAGCATGGTATTGGCAGCTCCCTGCAGGCAGNGGGGGGGGGGCATGTCCAACGTCCTGCATACATGAAGCCCGTTGTTGTTCATGTCGTCGGGGTCATTTTCACGGGTTATTTGTACGCCGGTCGGGCTCCGGAGTCTGTTTTCAATCTGCCAGCCCAGCCATGCGGCTTGCAGGCTGGGCTGTACGAGTGTCACGCAGCCGATGTGAGATACGAGGGTGGTCTCCGGGGGGGAGCGCGTTTGGTCGCGCGTCTGGCAATACGCGCGGGTGTTTTACGATCCTTTGCTTCTGCTGCTACGTGCTGCTATTGTTGTTGTCGTCGTCGTCGTCGTTCTTTGGGCAGCACGAGGTTCTGACGTGGGATGACAAGAATCCTCCGAGATGGAANCCCGCCCCCCCCCCCCTTGTTATTTTCGCGCGAACCGGGCTTTGTGTCTCCTTGGAGAGTCTTCTGGCTGGAGGGGTGGTCTTCGGGGCGGTTCGGATTGCTGTGAAGCTTTCATCCCGTCTTTGCCGAGCCGGCTGGGTCGCCGTTGTCGTGGCACGCGAGGGGGGTTGGTTTTGGTTGCCTGATGGATGTTTCCCGTCGTCGGAAAAAAGAAATGTAACACCGGTGGCCACTTGGTCGTGTGTCTCGTGAAGGGCCGGGCTCGGATCGGACGGGGACGCGGCCGGCGATGGTTGCGTCGCCCTTGGAGCTGAAGCCTGCTGGAAGAAAGACGCCGCCAGGTTGGTAGTCCTGGTCAGATTGGACCCATGAGGTCCAGGCGGGGATGTCGGGGTCGAGTCCGAGGATACAGGTAGGTGGCAGGGTATACTTTGTCACTCCGCTCTGTGTTGGCGTTGCAAAAATGGTTGAGTCGACAGTGGACAGGGCTTGGGAATGATGCGAACCTGCCACCTGTGAAGTATCAAGTCCCCGGAGATGGAAAGAAAAAGGCGGATGCCTGAAGATATTACGTTCGGGCCAAGGCAAACACTCGCACTCTCTGAAGAAAATGGATTATTGGCGTTTATCGGAAATTCGTGGAGTCTCGAGAGGCGACTTGGAAGGCGGGTTTTTCTCTAGACGTCTTGCGCCTGAACCGGGTGTCCCCTCGCCCTCCAACCTGCTCAACATTGATATCTTGCTCCGTGAATACCTGAACGATGATATGGTGTTTGCGATAAACTAGACGCGGTGGCTGATTACTTTCCATTTCGGGCCATTCTCCCGTCTACTCGACAACCTGGTACCCCGCGAACGTGATCGAAATTTTTTTTTTTTTAGTAGTCTTGTGAAGCAAGTCACTGAGCGACAATCGTATAGACTTGGAAACCTCACTTCAGTCTAGGCTGCATCATGACTCTAATATGATCACTGAGTTTCCCGTCATTGAACACCCAAACGCGATGGGTCTTTTTTGGCTTCAGCGTTGAAAGGTGACAACCCGCCATTCCCTTGATCCTTGTACTGAGTAGTACGACAGATTCAACAATGAGACGTGCCTCTTTCAATAGTAAATAGGGTAGCACGAGTATCAAATAAGCGTGTCTGAACGCAGAGAAAGGTTGCGTCCTTGCAAAAGTGACAACCTTTCCGTCTCAGCACAACCCAAATAGCCGCCAACCTAAGAACGTTTGTCTTGTTAGGAGGTTACCAGCAGGGTACTCTGCCTACGACAGCTGAGAAGTTGGTTGATTTGCCACATATCCAAGCTATCGGTCGACTTTGACGCCAGTCGTTGAAATTGAATAGCAAAGGTATAAAGAGTTACGGAGACTTCAAAAACAGCGGGAGTTACTTTCATCGAGGTCGACGTTTTTCACTTGGCGGGGTTCATCGGGGGTTGCCATCTATCTTAGCGGGGTTATGTGTATAAAAGCTACATGACCCACTCGTTTGACTCATGACGTCCGGCGTGCTTAGCGCGACTCCAACCCTCCCTCCTCCATGCGACTGATGCACGCGACTGCTTATCCAGTTCTCGCCAGCGTCACTCCTCTTCCACACAGTCGCGCGCCAACGCAACCGCCCGCTTCAAAAACGCATCCGTAGAACGACCTACGCGATGACCACGACTCGGCCCGTCTCCAAAGCCCTACGACGAAGACGCGGTCCTTTCGGCTGGCCTCCATGACGCAACCACCACCTTCTGTGCGTATGGGCACATCCTTGTTCCACGTCTTGTTGTTGACCCCCTTTCTCGACAGACACCCACGCCTCGCCGATTCCTCCTCTCGAAGCGACCCCCGGCATCGCAACAGCAGACCCCTGGCAGCGGACCCCAGGTCTTCACCGGCAGCCAGCGCTTCCAGACGACGCCGCGCTTCGCCCCTCCGTCGGCGACACAGCGGCCGCCTTCGACACCCGCGTTCCCAGGGACTCTTCGACCGTCGAGAAGCAGGGACCCTATCCACGATGCTTTGGACAGCTCTCCGCCGGTTGCGCCAGCCTCGGCGACGCGATCGGCACTAGGGACCGGGACGCAAAGGCACAAAAACAGGATCGACATCGACTCCGATATCGAGAGCGAATCTCAACACGAGCAAGAGGAGAATCTGGAACCGCCACCGGCCACGTTTCGGTCGTTTGACTCCATCGAGGTCGAATCTGAGCCGCCTAGTGCGCTGCACAGCGAGGTCGAGGAGAGAACGCCGAAAAGGAGGCGGATATCGATATCGCCGGCGCCAAGCTGGTACGATGACGCCGAGGAAGATGTCAACATGAGTCTGCACGATGCGCGCGCTGCGAAAGACCCCGGAAACGAGGACGAGGACGAGGAACTACCCGACGCCGAAGACGAACACCCACCCGATGTAGATGCGCCAAACGGAGAAGAGGAGGACCTGGGCATCCCCGACCGGTACGGGAGAGACGTGCCGAAAACGCAGCCGACTTTCCACCGAGCGCCGCGGTTCAAAATCTCTGAAGCCGAGGCGGCTCGACAAGAGGGCCTGCCGCCGGCCTTCTCGCCGCAGAGGCGCGGCGCAAAGTATGTCGCCGGAGGGCTCGCGGCGGAGTTGCAAGCCTGGCTCGCCGAGGTCAAGGGCTGGACCGGCAGCGACCGGCCGGCGGACCTGGTCATGACCATCGTCATCGACGAGCTGCGCGCCGGGAACCGGATGTACCTCATCAGGGGACGGAGGATTGTGGAGAGCCAGGGCGCGAATGAGGAGATCGCCGCGCGGCTCATGTTGGCTGGTGAGGGGAGGCTGACGGGGCTGGGGCAGAAGGCGTCTGTCGTTGTCGGGAGTACCGTCGCGATCTCTCAGCCTGCGTGGGAGGTCGAGCTTGAAAGGACGCGTTGGATAGTGGCGTGCGACTGGACAGTCTCATAAGCAAACAGCTTCTTGGAATGGCAGGTGTCAATTCGAAGAAATCACAAAAGGAGTCAAGCGAAAGACGTTGCATGTTACGGACGCAAGAGGCATAAATGCGCATTGGAGTCACAATGGCATTCTCTTCTGCGTCCGGAGTAATATTTGACACACTAGATAACCCGAGTGGGGCGGTTCAATAAGTAGATGGGTTTCCCGGTTTCCGAACCGGTTTCCGGGACGGTTTCCGGGACAATCCGTCTTTTTATTCTTGCAAATTCATGAGCCTGAAGCGATTCTTGTTAATGTTGTTCTCTCGTGTCCCTCTCAGGCGCATCCGTTGATGCATAAATCGGGAAAATGCATATGTCATCTATCATCCCAGTCGCCAAATCAAGATGGCGGGCTCCACAAATTCCGAGCGAGACGATCTCGCGTCAAAATTGCGGCCAGCTGCCTGTCCCCCCTGAACAAAATAAAAAAAAGATTAAAAAAAAAAATTTGGCGGCTCTCATTTTGCGTACAGGGCAATGCTATCCAACCTCGTCCCCTCGGAAACCTCGACATCATGACGTGGCTGGCCCTCCGACCAGCGGCCTTTGCGCGGGCCCCCTTCGGCCTGACGTGCCGCCCGGGCCTGCGACCATACTCAGCCGCCGCCGCCGCCGCCGGCGTCTCGGACCCGCTCCGGATCCTGTTCTGCGGCTCCGATGACTTCAGCTGCGCGGCGTTGGACGCGCTGGACGCCGAGAGGAGGCGGAACCCGGGGTTGATCGAGTCGCTCGACGTCGTCGTCCGGCCCGGCAAGCTTTCGGGGAGAGGCATGAAGAAGATTCGCGAGGGTGTGTGTTTGTGTGTTTTCTCCGGAGGGGGTGTACACCCGCCCCCTCTCCTCGTGAGGAGGCGTCGTCGGACGAGGGTCGCGACCAAGACCTGAGCTGATGCCGCGTCGGTGTTAGTACCATTGAAGAGCCTCGCCGAGAAGCTCGAGCTGCCGATTCATGAGAGGGACACGTTCACCGGGTGGCAGGTATTGTGTACCCGCGCTTTGAACGAGTTGACAATTCATCTGTACTGACGCCCACTTAGCCACCGAAAGACATCAACCTCATTGTCGCCGTCTCTTTCGGTCTCTTCGTACCCCCGAGGCTGCTTAACCAGGCCAAGTACGGCGGGCTCAACCTCCACCCGTCCTTCCTCCCAGAGTAAACAAGACCTGTCGCGTCACCGTGGACGTATCGTGATTAACAAAACCCCTTCTCCAGCTTCCGCGGCCCTGCACCGCTCCAGCACACGCTCCTCCAGCGTCGCACCTACACGGGCGTCACGCTCCAGACGCTCCACCCCAAATCCTTCGACCACGGCGCCGTCGTCTCCTACACGGCGCCCATCCCCGTTCCGGAGAACTGCACGACGCGGGACCTGCACGACCTTGTCACTCCGCTCGCCGCCGAGACCCTCGTCGACAGTCTGCGGAGGGGGCTGCACGTGCCCCCCGTCAACGACATCGGCTGGCGGCCCACCCCGGAGGAGTTGGCGCGGCAGCCGCTCGCCCACGCGCCCAAGGTGACGAGCCACGACCGCCAGATGGACTGGCGGTCGTGGTCCGCCGACGAGGTCCTGCTGCGCCGGCGCGTGCTGGGGCCCGTCTGGTGCGCGGCCTTCCACCACGACAGCCAGACGGTCAAGAGGATCCAGTTCGGCGACGCCGAGGTCGTCGAGCGGCCGCACCTGATGGAGCAGTACCAGCAGCGGTGCGCCCTGCGCAGGGAGAACAAGCTCGCGAGCGACGACTTCCCCGACGAGGTCCGGGACGTCAGGATGGTCTCGTGGGTGTGGATGCCGCGGGGCGAGACGGAGGAGCCCGCGTCGTGGGAGCCCAGCTTCACGCCGTACTTCATCGACGCGGACGGCAAGAGCATCCTAATCGCCACTCCCGGCGGCCAAGGCTGTCTCAAGCTGTCGACCGTCACGGTCGAGGGCGGGCGGCCGAGGGCGGCGGCCGCGGTGGTCGAGGAGTTCAGCGAGGTCGTCAAGGACGAGGACGACGGCCACGGGCCGGGCCAGAAGGGGGGCGACTGGCTGGCGTGGATCGGGACGGCGATCGTGGCGCTCCTCCTGGGCGGTTAACCCGGCCTCCTCGAAACCGGAATTCGTCGGCGCGTTTCCGCTTGCGTGGACCATCGTAGAGGGCGCCAATCCCGAACTGGGACTCTCCAACGGTTGGTTGGTGGCAGTGTATTAGAAAGTGTACATCACAAAGACATTTGTTGTTTCTGTCCGAGGGAGGGACGGGGGGTTGTCGAGTGTGTTCCTCACGGCTAGGCATCTAGAGTGCCCCTGGGCCGTATAGATATCTTTGAAGTCTTCTCGTCTCAAAAAGCCCGGCGCGTTCCCGGTCAGCGATCGTTGTATTGAATCGAGTCAGGCCTGGCAAACTCGCGATCGTGCTGTGGAATATCTAGACGCAAGAGGCTATTCGCGAAGCTAGACGTTGCTACATCGGCCTTTCGAAGCCGTAGGTAGAAGATCATGTGTATCATCGGACTGTCCTGAGGGAAACATCGTCGTTGTGCGGAGACGAAATACCTCTCGGCACATCTTGCCGTCTTGTAAGTAGCTTTATGAATATTGCTAATATCGTTATGCAAAATACATCCAACGCCAACGGATCTGAAGCTCACCAGATACATTTGGCAGGAACGATGCAGAGCGCCTGCAGTTCGAACGGCCTCTCTTTCCTCAACTGCACCCTCACTTCACCCTAAAGAAAGAAGGTGCAAATCGCTTCCTCTCCTCCCTTCTTTCTCCTCCACGACCTTCGTCTGTATTTGCTCATGTCATCGACGCCTTTCCCTTCGTCTTTCGCCTGTCCTGTTCACTCTTGACCCTCGACTTTTCGGTTGCGTAAGGTACACCCACACAGTCTCTATCAACTTACAAACAACACCGGGGATTAAGATCAAGACTGACGACTTGAGCAAAGACTTACCAGACCTCCTCGATCACCCGGCGGACGTCGTAGCCGTCATGGACTTACTCGACGGAGTCGACAATACCGTCGTCCAGTTCAATGACTCTTCCGGAGAAGACTCGCCTCTGTCTGTCTGTTACTTACCCGGAGAAGGACTCTTCACGGGAATCGAGTCAGAACAACAGGAGAAGGAGGAGGAGGAGGGAAGCGAGCAACGGATGTTGCCATGCTCTCCTGGAGCCAAGCTGGTCGGCCAGCCCAAGAAGCAGTGTGAGAAGCCCGTCACAACCCTGGCAACGAAACACACAAGACTGCTCGCGGGTTCGTCCGCTCTGCCTGTCGAGAAGCCCAGTGCTCCTATCTTCGATCGATCAGCGGCTCCGAAGCCGACCCAGAAGGGCCTTGCAGACCCGTTTCCAATCCGTGCCCTGCGATCCCCTCCGATCATGCGATCGAATGCGCCGTCGTTGAGCGATTGCTCAGAGACAGTCAGAAGCCAAGCCCGTACTCATCAGGCCAGTCTCCTCTACCCGGGCAGCTTTTCGCCCGAGATGGAACAGCACCAGGGCGCCGGCTCGGATGGCGAAGATGGATTGCACCTTCCCAGCCTCCGCAGCCCGTCCTGGTCACCATTGACAGAACCTCCTCCCACATCTCCGGTTGAGCCAATGGACGATATCATTGGCCAAGACATCGTTCATCCTCAATCTCCTTATCCTGAACCAGTCTCAACAGGCGGACAACATGAACGTCCCCAGACTCCTGAGCCCGAGATCACAGGTCAGAAAAGAGTCTACAGTCGTTCACATCGCACTCCCCCACCTCGAACGTCCAAAAAACCCAATCCCCGCACCTCCCAACGTCGAACCAGAGGGAAAAACGGACGGACGCACAACCGTCAGGGCTGTCAGCGAGCAGCTCCCACTCGCTGGTCGCCAGTCGCGCTGTGGTCTCCCAACCGCAAAGCGTCTTTCCACTACGACGTACAGCAGAGGATTGCTGCGGCCACTCGGGGAACGCACATCGACAATGGGATTCTAAATGTCGCTGTCGACTATTTCGATATCTAGTTATTACTACCTGGGTTGTGGTTCTGTGGCTAGACATGCCACACGGATTTATTCACACAAACTTATTGGCAAATTTGCTTCCATTTCAAAGGCACGTCTCGAATCGGGGTTTCAAGTCGCAACTCTTAACACTGCTGACTAGCATTTCCAGTCGTTTTCAGATCAGAGGTCCGTGAATGAGACCGACCCGGGACGACTCTTCTTTGCAAATCGCCACCTAAAACTTTCTACGTCGATTGCTTTTTTATCACATTTGGTTAGTTCCCCATGCACGCCCCCTTCCGACTCAAGATATTGACTTCTAGTTGAGCGTGTTCGCATTTTGCGTTTCCTGCAAAAATAGAGTCTGCACCGCCCACTGGGTGCGGACCCGAATGTGGCCTCCATCCCGGTTTATCGGGACTTAATTTGGGCCAGCGTCTTTGGTAGGGAGCACGTCCCGTTTTCGAGGATGCGCATTGCATACGCATCTTGACGATAGAAGCTGGGAAAACCACGGGCATCTTTGGAAGCATGACGCATGACGCATCACGCACCAGCGAGCGACTTGGTAACGATTGGAACCTTTCATATTTTCTCTTTGCTCTACAAAAACATTACCCTCGAGCCACTCATTACTTATGAACATGATCCATAGCTTGGAGCCCATCTACCGTAAGACTGACCTGGTGTCAGGTCCACGTCGAGCCATCAGAATGAGTGAAATACCAAGATGTATCCCCCAGCTAATTCGACTGTGCTTTTGTACAAGCCGCGCGCATGCGTCAACATTTGCAACAAATGGCATCGATCTCTTTCGTATCAGACCGAGTACCAAAGTCAGGTCATCAAACAAGTTCCCAAGTCCATAATTCCGGGCACTCTCGGCCCACTCTACATCAACAAGGCGACGACGACGCTGACGAGGGCGGCCACGCTGAGGGCACCGGCAGCTCTGACGCCGGCGGCGCCGCTGCTGTCGATGCCGTTCTGGCTGTTTTTGGCGCCGTTCTTGCCGCCCTTGCCAGCCTTGATCTGCTGGCAGACGCTCATGAGCGTTGAGTTGTTCATCATCTCGTTGAGCTTGGCCTCCTTCTTGGCGGCCTTTGCCTTGAACAGTTCGATCTTGGTGGTGTTGCCGTGGAACTTTTCGTTCAGGGCGGTCTCGTTCTTGGAAAGGGTAACGATTTTGCTGTAAAACGTACGTGGTTAGCCAAACTCTTTCTAACAAGAGGGGTTACCTTCCTCGGAGGAGGGTGGGAACTTACTTCAGCCTCTTCATCTGCCTGCATTGTCCCTTGGTGTCCTTGGCGGAGCAGTATTGCAGGAGGGTCTGGTTGCCCTGGAGCTCGGTGAGCTTGGCCATGCCCTTCTTGGCCCAGTCCTTGAGCTTTTCGGCCTTTGTGGCGTTGTTGTTGGTGGCCTGGTTGAGGGCGGTCTCGTTGGCTACGAGCTTCTGCAGCTTATCCATGCGATGCATGAAGTGGCACTGGCCGTTCTCGTGCTCCACAGCGCGGACCTGTTCGCATTTTGTCATGAGGGTGGCGTTCTGCTTCGCCTGATCGAGCTTGGGCAGGATCTCGGCGGCCTTCTTCTTGATGTATTCCATCTTGGTGGCGTTGTTGTGGGTGATCTCGGCCAGGAGCGTGTCGTTGCCGGCGATCTTTACGAGCTTCTCGCCGCGCAGGAAGCGCTTGCATTGGGCTTCTGTCGAGTTGCGGTTGTGGCCGTCGCCATGGGCCAGGGCTGTGAAGGACAGAAGCGGCACGAGGAGGAATGAGAGCTGCATATTGGCGGATGGCTGGCCGACGAAGGGTACTATGGACTGACTGGTGATGGTACTGGAGGAGGGGGAGAGAGAGAGAGAGTGTGTGTGTGTATGTGTGAGAGAGAGAGAGAGTGGAAGAGAAAAGGGCGGTCCGGCCGCAATAAAGGACAAAAAGGAAGTAAATAAGAAATGAAGGGATCTGGATGAGATGACCGCAGAGAGCAGAGCGATTGGAAGAGAGACGTGCGGGAAGAGGGTGGGCAAGTCTTATACCAAACCCTCTCTCCCACACCATACACTCACTCATACATGCACTCATACATAACACGCAACTCTCACTCTTTCTCTCACACACACACACACACACACACACACACATACTCGACAACAACCCTGGCCGGCTGGCGACCGCCCGTGGAACCTTCGTCCCATCTCGAGTACCTCATACCTCGTACGAAACCAAATTACCAAACGCACATTGAACAGGGCAGACCGGCCACCCGTCATTCGACGAATCGTCCCTTCAGATGGCATGTCGCGACCCTCCTCTCCCGTTTCTGGACTCTGGGGCGACTGGCCGACAGACAGCCTCCAAGTCACACGCCCGGTTTCGAATTCCCCTTCCTTCGTTCGTTCGTTCTCTATCTCTCTCCCCCCCCC
>NWBT01000039.1:1211678-1230579 GCA_003386485.1 Colletotrichum lentis
CCAAAAAAAAAAAAAAAAACCAGGAAAAAAACAACAAAAAAAGGCGAAAACTCCACGCTTGCGCTGTAATCGTCTGCTGTACACACAATCTTATCCGGCCGTGTCGTCGTCGTCGTGCGTGGGCACCCAACATCATCTTATCCAGAGTGATGATGGTCCGGCGCCCTACTCTCGTCTCAGCCACCCCCTCCTCGCCCCCGGAGACGCTCCGTCATCTCGGATACGTCCCGCACGCACGTCTACTTCCGCCAGCCGAGCTTCTTGAACAGGCTGTTCCGCCTGCTGCTGCCGCTCTGGGCCGACGTGACGGGCGAGAGGTCGCCGCCGCTGTGGGAGAGGAAGCTCTCGGCACCGTCTTTGCTGTAGCGGCCACCGGGGGCGGCGGCGGCGGGCAGGCTGAACTGGCTGGCGTTGGACGGGGCGTCGGTGTCGAGCACGGCCGAGGCTTCGGCGTCGGCAAGGGCTTCGCTGCTGCTGTAGAGGGCGGCCATCTGCGGGGTGATGACGCCGTGGCTGATTGTGCGCTTGTGCTTGTGCAAGAACGAGCGCCGGGTGCGGGCCAGGACGCGACTGCCGCTGATGTCCTCTTGCGAGATGACGGCGTTGGGTGACAGGTTGGCGTCGGGGTGCGGCAACGTGGTGTTGCGTTCTGGGGAAGCGGTCAGTCTTGTTGAGCGACGGCGGTCAATCAAGGCGGGCCACCAGGCTAACTCACCTCCGTTGAAGGGCTCAGGGAAGCCGGTGTCCCGAAGACTAGCCTGGCTCTTGGTCGACGGGCTTCGTGGCGTGTTGGTCATGGTGTGAGGCTTTGCGAGGGAGACGGTCTTAGTTTTATTGTGGGGAGGCGATCAAGGCGACAAGATCGACAGGAATAACGTCAGAGTGATGAATGTTGCGGTCGCGGTAGCAGGGAGTTGTCGAAGGGGTGACTGATATTCAATGGAATAGCGGTCTGGGGGAAGTGTGTTGGTGAATATAGCAATAGAGACTGACTAGGGGAAGACGAGAGAGGGAGAGAGAGAGAAGTGGCAAATGTAGTCTTTGTGTGTGTGTGTGTGCGTGTGTGTGTGTGAATGGAGGCCGAGTGTTTGGGAACACTGCAATCCCGATCGGACGAGAGAAGAGAAGGGGAAAACAAAGGCGGGAAAATAATAAGAGATGTGTCAAGAGTCAAAGACAAGACAGGACACGACAGGACGGGACGGGACCAGAGAGAGGCCACAGGGCGAGACGCCGTCGGGAATTTCAATTCCGTAGTGGTCGTCTCCGGTGTTGAAGGTGCCGTTTGATCCTTTAGCGTCTTGGGCAATTACGAATCCCCTCCCCGGAAGAGGGCGACACACCAGCTAATAACGAGACGGGCACAAGCCCAGGGACGGGACGAGAGAGAGAGCAGCGGCGGTAGCGGCAGCGGCTGGTACAGTGAGCAAATGGGGAGGCGAGTCTCCACACAGGTCTCGTCTTGTTTTCTTTCCAGTAAAAATAAATAGAAAATGAAAAGCCGCTTTCTAGGCACTGCACTTCAGCAACCGAGGGAATGAGGCCCAGGGGGGGTGGGAGGAGACGGAGGTGGACAGGAAGNAGAGCAACAGGTTGCACCAGAAGAGAGTCACAGAAGTCGGGAGGGTGTGCTTGGCCACTGGCCTAAGCTTGCTCACGTTCCGTCTCTGATTGCTCGACCGCCGGCCAAGGTGAATAATAATTTGGTGGAAAAGTTGCTGGAATGACTGGCCGTCAGGTGCAGCAGAGCAATGCCAGCGAGTGAATGGGGCGGCGGCAGCGGCGGCGGCGGCGGGGGGAGGAGCGCCGGCATTCCGGCTTCGATGAAGGAGGACCGACGCAAAGCCAGCCAGCCAGAGAGCACTACAAACTCTCACTGCAGAGACACACCCACACAGCACGTCTGGACGGAGACTTTCCTGCGCAGAGAGCCTGAGAAAACCTGGGATGACCTGCATGAGGGACTCGGCCACGCCAATGCGCGCACGCAAAGCCCATGACGATTGGGGTGCTGGTTGGCTGCTCTGGCTGTGTCACGTTTCGAACTCTGATCGATCGACGGGGCCCAACAAAATGGAACGACAAGAAGGGGGGCAGGGCCGTGTCCAGAAAAAAAAAAAAGAAAAAGAGCTGCGTGGGAGGGGGAGCCTCTCGTTCTAGAAAATGCACGGATAACCCCGGAAACAGTTTCCCCTCTGTTGAATCGTGGAATGATTGAGTGGTGGCCACTGGGCAGGATGTGTCTCCGGGCGTGTGTAATGTAGTGTAGAGACTGTGGATGAGGATGGAGATTGGCATGGCTTACCTTGGTAGGCCGAGGCCATTGGGTGCTGATACAGCGCTACGTGCCGGTATTCCGCTCGGTTGGCAAGAGCGTCAGCGGTGGAACGCCCTCGCAGTCGGGGCGGGAGAGTCTGGGCGGCGAGCAGCGGGACACAGGCACAGGGAGGCTCGGAGGGTTGTGTGGTGTCGTCCGGCGAATGGCAGAAACACAATGACGAAGCGGAAGTCGAGGGCAAAGCACTGTAGTATACAATACGGATACAGTATACGCATACGCGTAGGCGAGTATACTCTGTAGTGAGTGTATAATACTCTGTACTATGTCCGTTTCCTGTTGTCTCCACTGAACAAGCGTGTGCGGTAGGGGGGGGGGGGGGATGAAGCTGGCTTGCGTGAAATAAGCAGAGCGTCCAAGAGTCGAGGGTGAAACGGCCTTACGGTGTTATGTGTCTTGTATCGTGAAATGGCGTTGCTGTGTCCGCGTTGAATATCCGAGAGGAGACAGAGGGAAGAAGGGAGGGGGAGAGGAGCCTATGGATGAAGGTCGTCGGCGTGGTTGAGGGTTGACGTGCGTTGCGTTATGCTGGTGGAGATGAGTGATGACATTCGGGGGGGATGTCGATGCCGGTTGCCGAAGGCTTGGGTTGGGTGGGTTGGTGGCATCCGGGCAATGACACGTCAGGCTTACAGTAGCGTCCCTCCCCATCAGATCGCAATACTACACTACCTATGTATCCGTGCTATGAGTACAGAGTACTCTGTACAGATCAGTGAGACGAAGCCCGGAAACCCGGCCGCCATTTCTTGTTGGGCTCTCCATCGTCCCCGCCTCCGAATCAGAACTCGTAGCGTCCCGGTGATCCAGGCTTCAGCGATGCCAATCAAAGGAACTACGCACCCCTCTCTCTCTCCCGGGTGTCTCGCTGTTGGTTCCCTCACTGGTCCAGCAGCCCGACGGCGGCGAGCTCGCTGACCGAGTCTACACCAAGGCGCTCATTGCTCACGCTGCACGCTCACGCTCACGCTCACTCTCACACTTCGCATTCACACTCACGGCTTGCTGACCGCAGCCAGCTATTTCCCTGAGCCTCAACCGTCCCACGTTGGTCCTTGTTTCTACGTAGCAGTAGCGCCAATCCTGGCCGGCCCGGTCTGCCAAGCACCCCCAGCACCCACCCCGCCCATCAGCCCGACCGGAGTTCGACACACCTTAAAAAACCCTCCCAATCTATGCTTAGCAACCTATTTTTTTTTTCAATTTTTTTTTTTCCATATATCGACAACTCTAATGAGTAACGGCAGCGAGCGCCCTGAGTCGGGTACCCTGCCGTACTATGTAGCTGCTACATGGTAGGAGCACAGTTCTGGTTGGGCAGGATTGCCGTCTGTGGGACACATAAAAAGCTGCCCCGCGGCCCTTGGGAGCTCCTCCCCACTCGAAGCATTCTGCGCCTTCCGCTCGCAGCTGGAAAGCAACCCCTCCAGCGCCTTACCTCGCTGAAATCCGTTCGGCCCCCCCCTGTCCCTGTCCAGCAATCGGCGCGTCAGGGCAGATATCAAGCCTCCGGCGGCGGAGCAAGCAAGGGACTAAAGAAAGAGGCAAATGGAAGCGCGGCGACGGCGACGGGCATGGGCGGTGAGGTGGGTTGGCCGCAGCGGGTCCCGCGCCACACAGAAAAGAGGGGACCCGAGTTCCCAGCGCTTTGATTCGTCCAGATCGGCTCCCCCTCCGCGGTCATGCAAGCCCCGGCCCAGCCACACCACTCGCGTTACGCGGCCTTCCGATCTCTTGCTCGAAACGGTTTCGTTTTCGGCTGGGGTGAATCGGCCTGTCGCCGGAATCTTGAATCTTCCAGCAAAGAGCCCCCGAGACCGGTCCCACCTCCCAACGGGGGGGGGGGCACGAGTCCCGTCGCCGCCGCCGTCATCACCTGCCGCAAACACCGAGGACCCCTGTGTCCCGTACCGTGTGTACGTGCCCCGGCGGCATCCACGTTCCGCCAGACGGGCATGTTCCCGCAAACCACAACACCACCTGGCACCAGGGCCGCCTCTGAGATTACGACCTGACTGACATCCCTAATAGTTTCGATCCCGATTGACGAGCTCCACTGGCATGTCGTCCCGTTCCCAGCCAGCTTTGAGTTTCGTGCGTCTCGCGGAAACGTTGCTCTGGCATTCGCTTTCCTAGCCGCGGCCAGGTCAATGACTTGCGTTCCTGACGCCCGAATAACCTTCCCGATAAGGCTGCCGAGGACAGAGACAAACATATCAGATAACCTTGTTAGCGTCCTTGGCCGGGGGGGGGGGGGGACNCCCCGAACGGTCTGGACCGCCCCGGCGAGCCCCTCCCTGGTTCTCGAGCCCGATGGGCTGGCACTCGCATATGTAGTTCAATGCGTGGAATGCTCGTCGCTCTCCAAGCTGCCGAAAATGACCCGCAGATGCGGCCTAACCTGTGGGAGTCTGCTTTGGCATGCCTCTAGAGCAATGTCGGATGCAACGACACCCCTCCGACCTATCGTGGGATTTGGAAGTAGATCTGGGCCATGAATGTAGCTGCTCTGGGCCCAGGATGACTTTTGTGTCGTCCCCGGTACCCTGCTTCGAGATCTCTGGTTCCACTGCCACCGGCCGTCCCCGTGAAGCCGTTCTTGCTGGCCCGACTTACACGGCTGCCGTCTCTTCAACCAGGTTCGGAGAATCCTACGGGGGGTTTCATGTCCTTGGTCCCCATCTCCGCTTTCCTTCCCGAATGGCATCGAAAGCGATCCGTCTTTCGGGCCCGTCGCGGGGCGTTCAGGCCTCGATCGGCCGATAGCTGCTGCGCATGTTGCGGGCGAGCTTGTGGACGGCGCAGGTGAGCAGGGTCGAGTGGATAGTGGGCGAGGGCGGCAAGCCCCGCGACGTCGATGTACACGGAGTAGAGTCTTGGTCCCATGCGAGGAGGGACTAAAGGGGGGACCGGCGTCGCGGCACGACCCATGACGCTGAACATGAGCAATATGGTCCAGCTCTCCAACATACCCCGAGTCGGTATTCCCACCCAAAGACACCACGTACCAGACCGCCAACGAGTGGTACACAGCGCTGGCTGAGATGCAAATGGCGACGCTCGTCTTTCAGCGCAACGACATGATATCCTTAGAGGACGAATGCAGGAATAAGTACGTCGCGCGCCAGCTGTTTCGCAGGCCGGCCAAGCAGGGACGGCTGTTAAGCTACAGGTTTGCCAAAGGCGCCTGGTCTGCCTGCTCCAAGCGCGCGCGCGCAACGTTGCTAATGCCTGACGGCTTAGGCGCCTTCCGCCTGTAGTGTAACAACTTCAGGCCGGCTAACATCCTTATTAATAAGGAGGACGCCATGCTTAGAGCTGTTAATCAGGAGTTTGCGTATGCCGCGCCGACGCAGTTTACCCTAGACCTGCTATAGTAGCTCCTCCTTAACGTGCCTAAGATATAGGACAGCAGCATTAAGGAGTAGGCGTATATCTACAGGCGCCGTCTGAGGATGTAGGGCTCTGCCTTGGAGGAGGCAGAGACAGAGACAGAGACAGGCGCCAATTCGTCGTCTGCTTTGCCCCTGTCGGCATACATACAGGACAGCTAGGAGACTGGCTGTTTCTAGCTTAATTACGCCGCAAGGCGGAGCTAGGCGTTCGATGCCGTCTACTGGAAGTACTTGGACGACTGTCTCTTCGGCGAGGGGCGTGAGAGCGGCAGCCCTGTGGAAGAGCCGTGGAAGACGGGGGTGCATCTGCTCAGCCCGGAGGAGCGGGCGGCGATGGAGGTGATGGTGCGGGCCAAGATGGAGGAATCAAAGGAGCGAGTTTTGGTCGATTGGGACGCCGGAGAGGCAAAACAACGCCTGTCGTCCTTCTTGTTCGACCAAGTATGCTGTGACAATGACAGCGCATACAAACTGCAGCCTCAGATCGTTTGGAATAGTCATTAAATATAATTTTTTACAGTATACAAGAAAAAAACGTATGCCCTGCCGTTGCAGGTGTGGTGGTATCATGTGTGAGTGTGTTATACACAATTTCATCCGTGTCCATCGCTACCAACTCCCAAATCCCATCCCGCGTACGCCCATACTGAATTCCAGGCGTCATTCTCCTCCTCGTCAATGCATCAAAAAAATTTCTTAGATATCGAAGCCAAGCGGCCATTACATGCCTGCGCGAACTCGTCCGCTGGCGAGCTCAGTAGCGGCGGCGCTGCCAGAAGTGACGACGGCGGTAAGGTGTGTGCGTGGCGGGGGGCGAGTAGTGGTCGACCTTGGCGCGCTGCTGGCGGCGCTTGTGCATGCGGCCGCTGCAGCAGGTAAAGAAGACGATGACGGTGCCGAGCAGCAGGCAGATGGCGGCGGCCAAGAGGGTCCAGAGGGCGACGTCGTAGTGGGCGTAGCTGCCATTGTCGCCGTTGTCGTCGCGGTTGACGTTACGACGGATGTAGGCGAGCATGACCCAGTCACAGATGAGGGCAACGACGGTGATGAGGAAGGCAGTGCCGGAGACGAGGGCGGCCAGCAGCGAGCCGAACATGCCGGCGCCGATGGACAGGATAAAGGCAATGAAGGAGACGCCGGCGCCGATGGGGTGGAGGATCATGACGCGGGTCAGGCCCTCGGCGGCGTCGGAGGACCAGCCAGAGTACTGCGCGGCATCGGCCTCGGCGACGATGTCGGCGGGCGAGTAGCCGATTCTGGAGCGGCTGCATTGGTCGGAGCCACTACGGAGAGGTTGGGTTAGCAGGCTGCGTTTGTGTTTGTTGTGGGATGAGAGGGCTCACTCTGCGGAACCGCCGCGGACACACCACCCAAAGGTGCCGAACGCGATCTCATCGCCGGCCGAAGAGTCGCCCAGCTTCACAGTCAAGAGGGAGATGTTGTGCACCACCGGGGCGGAGATGCTGGTGACAACGAGGAGCACCGTTGCCGCGAGGAGCAAAAAGGTACCAAAGTGGTGAATGAAGCCGGTCACAGCCATGTTGATGGGTTTGCTGCCGAAATGCTGGAAGTGTGTGTGTGTGTGTGTATGTGTGTGTGTGTGTTTGTGTGCAATTCGTGTAGAACATGTGCGTCAACGGGAGGGAGAAGCCATCCGCATATAAGCACCGCCGTCCTACGACCCCCCCTGAGCTAGGCCAAGAAACAGGAATTTGCATGATGTGCTGTATCACCTGTGACAGTACGACGCTGGACGCAGGCCATCCGCAGTCCCAGGGCCAAGATTGCCGTGTAAGTCAGGGTCCTGAGGCAGCCCCAACGATTGCGACGTCATCAGCGTGGCCCAGTCAGGTACAGTCGTGTACTTTTGTGGCTTTTTGAGGGNAATGGACCCTTGCTTGCGCAAACATGCCCCCCATTGCCACGGTTGGTCGGCTCCTCTAGGCTCTGCTAAATTTGTTTATTCGGCCATGACTTCTAGCGATGATGGCGGCCTTTGGGTGACGGGGAACGTGGCATCGGGAGAGCCGTGACGTATGGGCGCTATCGCCAAGCTGATTGGCCCGTCGCTGGCTTCGGCGCCGATCCAGGGTATTGCAGGTTGCAGGTTGCATGTCTTCCCTGTTTTTGTGGCTCTGATATGACGCTACGCGTGTTGGATGGGCCCTGACAAGGGCGCTCCCGACTTCAACGTCAGTCGCCGTCCTGCTGACTGCCGTGCTGCCGATTTCGACTTGTTTCTTTGGCTGGGGATGCGATGCAGCCTGTCGTCAGGAGATCGGTCGCTTTGCAAGTCCGTCCCGCTGGCAATGAACCCGAAAGACATTTTCGTCATCCTCAGCAGGCTTTGTATCTGTCTCTGATTCTTGGAATACAACGCCGATAAGTCTAATGTCCTATGGTTCCTCGTTTGTGACGGCTAAGGGTCTCCATGTCAATGCACCGTTCATGTCCGCATGAGTTTAAGGCCATGCTGCCGAACCGTCAAGAGTTCCGTCCGATGATATGGCCCAATCAGAGGACTTGCGTGGACATCCTGCCATCCTATCTCGACAAGAGTCTAGCCTAAACGTTCTGCTTCAATGGTTGATTCTCTTCTGGGACGCTTAGCCCAGGGCGAGGCTCTTGAAAGCTCATTTTGGCTACCAGCGGCTGCTCTGATTCCCCTAAGCTGGCATCTCCCACCGGCTGGCGGCGAAACTACGAACCGGTCCATCGCAGTATGCCGTGCTCATCCACCAATACAACGGCGAAGCCGCATTGTCGTTGCTGGTGAGCACCCATCGTAGTGTTGTATCCTCGCGCTTATACAGCCTGCCGCGGAGCTCCTAGCACTATTTGGTGAAGACTTCGGACTCCACCCGACGGCAGCGTCTCCGCGGTACTGAAGTTGATGTACGCCGAGGCTCAGATCCTGCCCAACTGGGAGCACCGGCGCGCCTCGGGCGTCGCCGCCACCGTACGGGCACGCCGCGTGACAGGTTTCCTAGGCAGATCGCCGCGTCTTTCTCCGTCTTTCACCATCTCTGACCGGGTCTTCTATCCAGACTGGCTTCCCCCGAACAGCCTGCTTTAGCTGTCGGGGATGCCTCAGGCGCCATAACTAGTCGGTGAAGAACTAGACTGGGCGCTGGGGTTCGTCTGGACAAGAATTACGCCTGCATCCGCTGAAAAGCCCCCCCTATTGCCGCTAGATAGCTCCTCAAACCACCGGATTGCTCGCCCGCACTCGGTATGGGATTTTGGCTGTGGTTCTCCGCGTTGCGGCTACAGTGTCCCATAGTGCGGAGCCTAGGGCCTCAGCCTCGACACTGATCAGGACGACTGGGCTGGCCAACAGGTAAACCATCCAGACCGCGGGCGTCATGTAGGCATTCGGTGTGCCCCATTGTGGTGCTTCAAAACTCGAGTTTAGGTAAAGCCAGAAGCATCCGATATCAGGGTTTCCAACGTTGGAGTACGGGTGAAATGCTCCTGCGGGTCGTCATATCACAAGAAATCCGAAGCCTCACCGGTCACCAGCCCTATCAGGTTCCGTGATACGACAGGGCCGTCAGCAATGAATAGCCGCCAATCGCGCCCCGTGGTGAGAGAACACAACATCTCCTGTTATGGCCGAGTGTGCTCGTCCTCATTTCGACTTGTCGGCCATTTGTCGGAGATGCAACAAGCCTTCCATGATGGCAGGCGCCTTTTCGACATCCTCTCTCCGTTGGATGCGGTCGATGATGGCGCGCTTCTTGACGTCGACCGACTTGGTGCCGAGGAGGATGTCTTCCCACAGCTGGCCCTTGGCGGAGGCCTTGATCTGGCCGCCCGTCTCCCAGTCCGCCAGCCCGTCGGCGGCGACGTCTTTGGGCAGCGACTCCCTCAGGATCGCCGACATGACCGTCTCACGACGAGATCTGGGCCACGGGCCGTACAGTGGGGACGCCTTGATAGCGGCGGAGTGGATATAGGTCGGGGCCGGGAAGATGTGGACGGTGAACTCCTTCGTGTCCTCCGCCTGCGCGGCGCCCCCCGCGTCGTTTTCGGGTCTTTTCGGGTTGAAAAAGGGGCCGGAAGAGGCGGTGCTCGTCAAGAATGTCTTGACGGACCCGTTGGTCCGGGGCGTCGCGAGCTGGTATTGCAGCGGGCTGATCTTGGCGAGTTCCTTAACTTTCGCCTTGTCGCTGAGGACCGAGATGAAGGACGAGGGATGGTTCTGGGTGCAGGCAAAAGTCAGCGATGATAGAAAGAAGAAGAGAGCATCGGCAAGTCGTCTTTGTACGCGACGTACATCTAGCTTCTTGAATACTTCGACGTTGGCGAACTTCTGCAGCGAATGCAGCACAGCGCGTCGCTCGGCGAACTTGGTCGGTCGCGGTACGACCGTGACTTGTATCGTCCGCGCAGCCACCTTGTTGTGAAGACTCTGGAGAACAGCCTGACCGTTGGCCGACATGATGAAGACGACAGGTGCGGTTACAATGGCATGCGAGGCACAGGGGAATGGGGATGGCATGTGGGATGCAGAAGCGCAGTTGCAATTGAAGCTCCGCAAAGTTGTCAAGCTCTGGTGGACCTCCGGTCCGTGCGGATAACCAATGATATGATTATTTAGCACTCTGACCGCACCGGGGGTGCCCCGCCAAATGGCGGGGAGGCGAACTCTCGGCGACTGAACTTCTAGAACAGCTTGGAAAAGGTACGCAGCGCTACGCCTCAAGTCCGTCATCTACCTGTATTCGTCTCGCAGAACCTCCTCCCCCCTACCAGGCTACGACAAGCTCAAGTCCTGCCACATACAACCTCCGAACGTCGGAACCAGCAGCAAAGCGCAAGATCGAACCCGATCTACAATACTACCTACTCCAAAAGCAAACCCCTCGTCGCATTCGTCCACCGAGGAAACCATGGCCGCCATCATCGACGCCGACGACGTGATGGAGCCCACCCTCCAGTCCATCCTCGACCAGAAGTCATTGCGCTGGATCTTCGTCGGCGGCAAGGGCGGTGTTGGCAAGACCACTACCTCGTGCTCCCTCGCCATCCAGCTCGCCAAGGCCCGCAGGTCCGTCCTTCTCATCTCCACCGACCCGGCGCACAACTTGTCCGACGCCTTCAACCAGAAGTTCGGCAAGGAGGCCCGCCTCATCGACGGCTTCACCAACCTCAGCGCCATGGAGATCGACCCCAACGGCAGCATGCAGGACCTGCTCGCCGGCCAGGCCGACGAGGTGGACGCCATGAGCGGCGGCCTCGGCGGCATGATGCAGGACCTCGCCTTTGCCGTACACGCCCCCCNNNTTTTTTTCCCTAACATTGAAGGAAACAAAGAGCTGACGCAACCGCCTTTGAGACAGATCCCCGGTATCGACGAAGCCATGTCCTTCGCCGAGGTTCTTAAGCAGGTCAAGTCCATGTCCTACGAAACAATCATCTTCGACACCGCCCCGACCGGCCACACCCTCCGCTTCCTTTCCTTCCCCAGCGTCCTCGAAAAGGCCCTCGCCAAGGTCTCCCAGCTGAGCTCGCAGTACGGACCCCTCCTCAACGGCTTCCTCGGCGCCGGCGGCCAGCTGCCCAACGGCCAGAACCTCAACGAGATGATGGAGAAGCTCGAGACGCTGCGCGAGACCATCTCCGAGGTCAACACCCAGTTCAAGGACGAGAACCTGACCACCTTCGTCTGCGTCTGCATCCCCGAGTTCCTCTCGCTCTACGAGACGGAGCGCATGATCCAGGAGCTCGCCAACTACGGCATCGACACCCACAGCATCGTCGTCAACCAGCTGCTCTTCCCCAAGAAGGGCAGCAACTGCGACCAGTGCACCGCCCGCCGCAGGATGCAGAAGAAGTACCTCGAGCAGATTGAGGAGCTGTACGACGAGTTCAACGTCGTCAAGATGCCCTTGCTGGTCGAGGAGGTCCGAGGCAAGGAGAAGCTCGAGAAGTTCAGTGAGATGCTCACGACCCCGTACGCCCCTCCCGAGATGGACGCATGAGTAGCATATTCCAGCGCGGACATTCTTTTCCATCAGAAACAAAAAAAGAAAGCGAATTTGACTATGAAACTTTGTTTATGACGGGATGGGTAGCAGCGGCGTCAAGAGTCACGAGTGGGGAGAGACATAGAATACATTCACAGAAAAAAAAGAAAAAAAAAACGATTGATACCCGGTGATACGTGTAGGAAGACTTTATTTGACCATCTTGGTGCGTGATAAGATACATGAAAAGCGGTCCACGTACGAGTTAAGAATGTGTGGGAACTGCGACACATCTGGTGTCTCACTATTCCGAATGCCCACCCACCCCTTTCTCTTTAATTGTCCCTGGTGACAAGTCCACAGTAAAGCGCATTCCGCTCCATTCCAAAGCAACAACATTTCCGCCCGCCCGTACCCCATCCTGAACGCCTCAAGACTGTTGAAGAGTCTTGTCCAAATGCCTCTCTTGGGCTCTGAATATTTATCTTATGCCGTATTTTTTCCTGAATGATAATGATGATGAAACCGTAATGCAATGTGTACCGTGTAGTGTTACACGCGAAGAAGTCGTGAGGAGCCATGGAACGTTCGAGCAAGTCTGGTGTTGAAGAACCACCATGCAAGTGATGAAAGCTCACAGTTCCCGGTAATCGCTGGGTCGAACGCGTTTCTGACGGTTCTGATGGCGATGAGGGTTGACGGGTCTCCGGAAGTACGCGTCTTCATCATTGCTTGGCTGCGTGAAGTTGTGACGTTGTTGGTTGTAGCCACCTATGCCGCCGCCGTTCATGCCGCCGTTCATGCCGCCGTTCATGCCGCCGTTCATGCCGCCGTTCATACCATTCATTCCCCCGTTCATGCCCCCGTGCATGCCACCGTTCATACCGCCGTTCATACCGCCGTTCATGCCGGGGTTAAAGTTGTTGTTGCCGTACATGTTGTTGCCCATGTCGGGGAAACCGCCACCGTTCATGGGGTTGAAGCCCGGCATGCCCATCATGGGGTTCATCATACCCATCATCGGCATTCCCATGTTCATGTTGCCCATGTTGGCCATGTTGGGCATGCCTGACATCCCCATGAATCCGTTCATCATGGGCATGCCGCCGAAGCCCATCATCGGGTTCATGGCCATACCGTTCATGCCGTTCATGCCATTCATCATGGCCTGCTGTTCTTGTTGCTTCTGCATGGCCTTCGGGGCCTTAGGGATCTTAGGGTTCTCCATCAGCTCATCGGCTGGGCGCTTCTTTGGGTTGGATTCAACGGACGAGGCACGTTCGGCAGGGCCGGTCGGTGCGTTCGCTGGTGTGGCCGATGCCGACTTCGGTGTACCATCGTTTGTCGTAGTAGATGCGGGAGCGGCGGCAGCGACTGAGGGCGATTTTTGAGGCGTCGGCGACTTTGCGGCTCCGGTCGCTGGTTCTGCCTTGCCCTCCTCCGTCTTGCCCTTTGGAGACGAGGTCGCTGCTGCCGGCGAGGCTGCGGCCGGGCTCTTTGCTTCCGTCTTCTCTTTGAGGAACGCCTTGATCTTGTCGGCAGCCTCCTCATCAACCTTCAGATCGTCGATCAGGACACCTTCCGTAGAGCAGTTGGGGCAGATGAAGTCCGATTCGATGAGAGCATTGGTTATGCAATCATTGCAATACGTCTTCTGGCAGCACGGGGTCTTCATTGGTTCTATGAACATCTTCTTGTCGATGGGGCACTCGAGCCCCTTCTCCTGCAGCTCCTTGTCTCCCATAGCGATTGCCTTGGCAGCGGAGGCTGAGGACTTGGCCTTGGCCTGGAACTGTTCCCACGATGCCTTGTCAGGCTCGGCGATCACAAATTCTCCCTCAGCGTTGACCATGATGCCCGAAGGTCTCTTGGTCTCATCATCGCCGCTCTGGGCAAGGGCGACCGACTTGTCGACCGTCCGCAAGAACGATCTCGGAATGCCAGTCGTGCGCTTCACGCGCGGACGGTTATCAAATTCCGGATCATCATTCGTTGGGCACAGCTGGATCCAATGACCCTTCTCTCCACAGCGGTAACAAATGTAACCGTTGGGCGGGTCATGATCAGGCACATTGGCTGGTTTCTTGGAGCCTGGCTTAAACACCGGGGTGTGACTTCATGCGAGGTTAGTAAATATCGGTCGATGCCAGCACAGAGCAACTTACTGTGACATCTCCTCCTGCTGGGCCGACCACGATTCGGTCTGCGCCTGGAACATGGCAGCCATCTTCTCCTCTTCCGTCATGGCACTGTTCATCTGGCTGATGGCGTTGGATGTCGCCTTGGCTGTAGCTATCTTTGTGGTTTGCTCTTTGCGAGATGAGTTCTTTGCGGCGACGGGCATCTTCCCAGAGACGTATCGAGCGCCGCGGCCTGCACCGGGTTTGGCAGCTGGGAGACGACGAGCGACGACCGTCGTCGATCGGGGGATAATGGTGGTATCATCGTCGTATTCTAGAAGATCGTTAGAATGGCACTTAGTGAATAGACACGATACAACATACCTTCACTGCCATCCTCGGAGTAAATGGCGAGGTCGAAATCAGTGCCGTCGCCCAGGCCACTCTTCAAGATGATATCGCGCTTTAGTTCGAAGACGGAAATACCGGTGCCGTCAAACTCAACCCGCGTCGGCTCCTTCTGCGACTTGAACTTGAAGAAGACGGAGGACGCCATTGTGTATTGTGTTTCGTAGAATGGTCACAAGTGTAGACCGGAAAAGATGTCGTTGACAGTAATGCGACGAGTGGTCAAGTTTCTGATAGTGGCGATGGCGATGGCGATGGCGATGATGGGATTCGCGAGCGACGAAGCAGACGCAACGCTACCTTAGTGTGAGTTGAGAGTGACTTGATGCTAGTTATTTTTTTCTTGCTTTTTTTGCGTGCGTGATCTCTCTTGCGCTCAGCACCTCTCAAGAGTAATGGAAATCAATTCTGATTTACTTGGAAGAACAAGGAAATAAGGGTTGCGGAGTGTAGAGAAAGAGTACAAGGCCAAAGAGGCTGACACCGGTTGGTAAATAGGCAGCCCTTTGTGTGAATCCCTCCTTACATCCAAATCACCTCGACACCACGTATACCATCAGTCGAGAAGCCTTAGTTAGCCAAAGTAGGGGTTTCCAGGTCAGTATTCCGATCGAGGCGAACTCAGTCGCTGGGAGGTCCTCTTGTATTCGGGAGGAGGCAAGAGGGGGGGGAATGGTCGCTGCTGAGCGGGCACTCGCGTCGCTAGTCGGCGACAGTTTGGGGGCTGATTAATCGATTGCTGAGTGGCAGCAAACTAAAGCCAGCGGCTGTATAAAGAGCGGTCGGTTCGCAGAAAGGCGGCGCGGTTGCACGGTCGGGAGTCAGAAAGAGAGCGAGATGCGATGGTGGTGATGTTTGTGGCAGGGAAAGGAGGAGTAAGCTGAAGGGGGAGAGCGAAGAGATATAGCCGGTTGATTGCTGGAGGGAGGCAGGGACGGCGGAGAAAGGTGTGCCTGGAACCCACCCGAGTTCTGGCACCTGATTCTGTAGCACAGTTCTGGGCACCTCCTCTCCTCTTCTCTTCTCCTGCACCACCTGGGCGGCCGGATGGCACGTGAGCTATCGGAATTTTTAAGTAGGACTTTTTCCGCGTCCGGTCAAAAAACATGGAGACAGCTGGCAGGTTCCGCCGACCAGTGCGACGCTGACTCCACAAGAAGGAATCACTCCGAGTCACGTGCTGTAGTGGCACGCAAAAGTTCTTTGGTCTTGTCTTAGCGTCTCCACGCCATTAGCAATGAGCAAGTCCTCTTCTTGCTGATACGCCGTTGCTTGCCGAAACGCGCATTGAGAGAGAGCGAGGACCCCGCCATCCCGAGTAGCAGCTGTGGGTAGGTGCATGTGTTGGTAAGGGAGGTACTCTGGTGTTCCCTTTCCCGGTGCAGCAGATTTCTGGTCAGCTCTGTTACGCCCGATGTAGAAGGTCCCAGTCCGGCGTCATGCCCCGCACCTCGTTGTTCAGAGGTCTTGCCCGCCCTCAGACGACTGGAAAGTTTGCTCTTGCATCCCCAAAACCCCTCCCGTGTTGGCAGTCGATATCCCATTCCCGCCGTCACTACCTCTCTCCAGCAGTACAAGCACACCAAGCTCGCAAGATGGCTCCCCAACTTGACGGCTACTTCAAGCAGGTCGATGCCGACGCCGACCACTTCATCGAGCGCCTCCGCAAGGCCGTTGCGATCCCCTCCATCTCTGCCGAAGTTGAGCGCCGCCCCGATGTCGTGAAGATGGGCGAGTGGCTCGCTGCCGAGCTGAAGGCCCTCGGCGCCTCTGTCGAGCTTCGACCCCTCGGCGAGCAGCCCGACAAGCCCGGTCTGCAGCTGCCCCCCGTCGTTCTTGGAAGATACGGAAGCGACAAGAACAAGCGCACCATCCTGGTCTACGGCCACTACGATGTTCAGCCCGCCGAGAAGAGCGACGGCTGGGCGACGGAGCCTTTTGAGCTGTCCGTCGATGATAAGGGCAGGATGTTCGGTCGTGGTGCCACCGACGACAAGGGTCCTGTGCTTGGCTGGTTGAACGCCATCGAGGCTCACCAGAAGGCCGGTATCGACTTCCCGGTCAACCTGCTCATGTGCTTTGAGGGCATGGAGGAGTATGGCTCTGAGGGTCTTGACGACCTTATCAACGCCGAGGCCAAGAAGTACTTTGCCGACGCCGACGCCGTCTGCATTTCTGACAATTACTGGCTCGGAACCGAGAAGCCCTGCCTGACCTACGGTCTCCGTGGTTGCAACTACTACTCCGTCGAGATCTCTGGTCCCGGCGCTGACCTGCACAGCGGTGTCTTCGGCGGTACTGCCCAAGAGCCCATGACCGACTTGGTTCGTGTCCTTGGCTCCCTGGTCGATACGGATGGCAAAATTCAGATCCCTGGCATCAACGAACAGGTTGCTCCTGTGACCAAGGAGGAGGAGAGCCTGTACGATGGCATTGCCTTCACCATGGACAATCTCCATGAGTCCCTCGGCAGCAAGACCACCATCTTTGAGGACAAGAAGCCTACACTGATGGCCAGATGGCGCTACCCCTCCCTCTCCCTCCACGGTATCGAGGGTGCCTTCTCCGCCCCCGGCGCGAAGACTGTCATTCCCGCCAAGGTGACTGGCAAGTTCTCCATCCGCACCGTGCCGAACATGGAGATCGACGCCACCAACGAGGTTGTCTACAAGTACGTCAAGGAGCAGTTCGCGAAGCTCAAGAGCAAGAACACCCTGAAGGTCTGGGCTCAGCACACCGGCAAGTGGTGGGTTGCATCGCCCAAGCACTGGAACTTCTCCGCCGCCGCCAAGGCCACTGAGCGGGTCTGGGGCGTGCAGCCTGACTTCACTCGCGAGGGTGGAAGGTATGAAACCATTTCCCATGCGCTTCTTGGTATCCGCTTGCTAACAGTCCGTCTAGCATTCCCGTCACTCTGACTTTCGAGCAGGCCACTGGCAAGAACGTTCTCCTCCTGCCCATGGGTAGCTCTACTGACGGCGCCCACTCCATCAACGAGAAGCTGGACAAGCGCAACTACATCGAGGGCATCAAGCTCCTCGGCGCCTACCTGCACTACGTTGCTGAGGAGCCTATCGAATAAATGATCGCCTGAGTTTAGCAAGATCTCAGACCACAACCAACCACGCGGCTAGGCCATGTGGACACAGTCAGGTGTACTTTTGATTAGCCAATGAGAAGTCGCACAAGGCGTAATCATGGCGTGCAGGATATTCGTCGGCTAGTGGAAGCTGTTGCAGATTTGCTTCGAGTATCCACTGCGAAGATCAAATCATAGGTCACGTAATCAAAAAATACCCAAACAAAGTCATGGTCCATTTGATTGTTTCTAGATGTGACGGGGGTATTGGTCGTGAAAACTTCATAATTGCGAAGGTTTGGTGGTGGTGGTATTGATCGCGTGCCACATGTGCTAACCAGCAAGCTTCGAAACCAAGAGGCCAAAGGGGAAAACCCCCGCCGGCGGAAAATGAAGTCAACTGTGGCTGGGGATATCTCGTGAAGGTTGTGAAAAGGGGGGGGGTATCACTGCTAGTTCTTCCGCGCCACCGTCCCCCGGCGGCCTCGTCTCTTGGCCACGACCTCTGGGTCCCAGGTGCCGGCGAACAAGTCTTCGAGCTCATCCTCGTCCTCAGAGTCAAACACAATCTCGGTATCCTCGCCCCCCGGCTCGCCGCCCTTGGCAGCACCGCTGGCGGCGTCGGCATGACCGCCCTCTCGTCTGTCACCATCTTCGGCGCCCTCGTCGTCCTCGTCATCTCTCACCCCGTCGCTCTCCCCCTCGGACCCCTCCTCCTCCTCCTCCTCCTCCTGCTCCGCATCGTCCCCCGCAACACTGCCGCGGCCGCCCGGCGAAGGGACGTCCTCCCAGCTGCGGAAGGGTACGACGCGCTCGACCTCGAGGATGAACTTGCCGACCTTGTACTTCTGACTGAGCTCCTTGGCGTCGACGTACTTCCAGCCGAGCTTGGCGCTGCAGAAGACGCAGGTGATGTCGGCGACGACGTGCCAGCCCGTGACAAGCTGGCGGTTCTCGCAGCGGCCGATGCGGACGTTGGCGAGGGACCCGGGGCCGGCGGGGCCGATATTGCCGCCCGCCTTCGGGGTGGGGGCGCCGCCGGAGATAGGGGCCGGCGGGGGTGGCGTGGGCGCGACGAGGTAGGCGCGGCCGTAGCGGCCTGTGAAGCCCTTGCTGACGATTTGAGAGGAGAAGGCGACGTCGCAGGAGCAGGTCGAGCAGCGGAGGGTGTCTGGCTGGATGCGTGCAAGGTAGAGACCGTCGCCGCCGCCGCCGACTGTTGCGGATTTCGCTGTCGCAAGACGGACGTCGGCTGCGGTCGTTGCTATGGCATCGTGGTACGACGGCGGCGGGGGGCTGTTTGGTGGAGTCGCGGTCTCATCGGTCGTGGACGAGGTCGGCGAGGAGCTCAAGGAGGGGACCTGGCTCGCGGCCGGAATCGGGGCGGAGTCCGAGGCGGGGGCGGACGGGGGTAGTGAGGTCGCGGTTGAGCGGCGGCGGAAGGGGATGTTGAAGCTCGGGAGGAGGTAGGTCGGGAATGTGGGTCGCGAGACGATGATGTTGGGCGCCATCACGATGTTTGGTGGGGGAGAGGAGGGCAAGGGCGTTCTGCCTCCGGTTCCCCGACCCGAAAGCGTTTCTTTGCTTTT
>NWBT01000039.1:1237583-1253769 GCA_003386485.1 Colletotrichum lentis
CATCCCCCCTATCCCCTTTTCCCTTGATTGCTGTGTTGATATATTCGTCTCCCCTCTTTCGAGAATATGTGACATGAAATCGTCGACCGAATCGGGTGGATAAATCTTTTTCTGTCTCTTTTTTTATTTTTGTTCTTCTTTCTCGTTTCGCTATATGCTCTCTTCAAACTGCCTTACGTCGAGCCCCCTCTCGCGCAGGAAATCCTTGACCTGCGTCACCGTGTACTCGCCGCGGTGGAACATGCCCGCGCCGAGCGCGGCGTCGGTCGTCGTCTCGGCGAACACCTCCTTAAAGTGCGCCGGGCGCCCCGCGCCGCTGGACGCGATGACGGGGATGCCGACGGCGGCCTTGACCTGGCGGATGAGCTCGAGGTCGAAGCCGCTGTTGGTGCCGTCGCGGTCGATGCAGTTGAGCAGGATCTCGCCGGCGCCCATGGCCTCGACGGCCTGCGCGAGCTCGACGACGTCCATGTCGCGCGTCTCGCGGCCGCCCTTGATGGTGCAGGCGTACCAGCAGTACTCCTCGCCCTTGGGGCCGGGCGTGCGAGTCTGGATGATGTTGTGCCGCGTCGCGTCGGGCTTGGGCACGTAGACGCGCTTCGGGTCGACGGAGACGACGACGGCCTGGTTGCCGTAGGCCTTGGAGATCTGCTCGATGGCCGTGTTGCCGAAGAGGCGGCGGCCGGCGGCGTGGTACTCCTCGGCGGCGAGGACGGCGTCGGAGCCGATCGAGACCTTGTCGGCGCCGGACTTGAAGTACATGGTGGCGATCTCGAGGGCCGAGACCTTGGTGCCGTCCGTGTCGACCGTGTCGCGGATGCCGCCGCCGACGGTCAGGGGCACGAAGACGGTCTCGGAGGTGCGGCGGAGGACCTCCAGCATGGGCGCATCGGCGAGCGGGCAGTCGCGGAAGCTGGTAATGTTGAGGAAAGTGACCTCGTCGGCGCCCTGCTCGTAGTAGCGCCGCGCCATCTCGACGGGCTTGCCGAGGTTGCGCACGTCGCCTCCCTCGGCCTTGTCGCGCACGTCGTACTGGTCGCCCTTTGTGACGACGAGGTCGCCCTGGTCGTTTGCGCGCACGTCGAGGCAGGCGATGACGCGGCGCGTCAGCCCGTCGCGGAAGGGGGCCGCCGCCTTGTCGGTCACGGGGGCCGGGGGGTTGGCGGCCAGCGCGGCGGCGCCGGAGCCGTCAAGGAAGGCGCGGAGGCAGCGCAGGCCGGCGGCGCCCGACTTCTCCGGGTGGAACTGGGTGGCAAAGACGTTGCGGCGAGCGAGGGCGCCGACAAAGGTCTCGCCTCCGTAGGTGCCCGTGGCGACGGTCCAGCCCTGGGCCTCGAGGTCTCCCGGGGTGTAGGGGTACTTGTAGGTGTGGACGTAGTAGTACTTGGAGTCCGGGCGGAGGTCGTAGAGGCTCGCGCCGGCGGTGTTGGCGCCGTTCCAGCCGATGTGGGGGACGGACTTATCGGAGGAGTCGAAGCGGTTGAGGCGGCCCTTTGCGATGCCGAGGCCGGCGACGTCGGGGTCCTCGGCGGAGCCCTCGAAGAGGGCCTGTAGGCCGACGCAGATGCCCATGAAGGGCTTGCCCGAGGCGACGTGGGCGGAGATGGCGGGGAGGAAGCCGGCCTGGGAGAGTTGGGAGAGGCAGTGGCCGAAGTGGCCGACGCCCGGCAAGATCAATTTCTGGTGAGGGTCCCGCAGTTAGTCTTTGGGACGTTTTGGGGCAACGAAGAGTCGCCAATCTGACGTACTTCTGCCGAAGGGACATCTTCGGGTTTCCTGATCCACTCGACCTCGTAGCCGACCTTCTCGATGGCGTTCACCAGGCTGCGAACGTTGCCCGCGACATAGTCCAAGAGGTGGACCTTTGGCATGGTGGACGGGATGCTGGGTATATGTGGCAGAGAGAGAATGGAGCGGAAGTAGACCTTCGGAACGAGTGGAATGCGCCGCTATAAAGGACCCTTGTTGAGTGGGAAGGGTTGCCGAATTGTCGGATCTGTGAGTCAAGAAGGAACAATGTGAGTCAAGAAATTGTAGGTGCTAGTCCGTCACTCAAGAGTTCGTCGCAGGGGAAATTTACTTGCGATAGCGGGGCAGAGGGGTTGTGAGGGACATTGACACTGTACAGTAAAGACTGAAGAGGATGCAGTGCCCCGCACTAGAGCCCCCCCTGTCGATTGACACTGCCCAATGCCGTAGGGTTGATTGGGGCGACAGCTCCCTGGAGCTGGAAATCCGAAATCTGCTCCAATTGATTTGTTCAAGCTTTCTTCCAAATTTCTACTCTACATCCACATTCAGAACCGGGCATGGCGAATACACCGGAAGCTCCCTGACGCATTCTGCCATTTTGGTTCTGGGCGGATACAACTTTTGGTTTCCCGTAGAACCGAATCCAATGCACGAATCCCATCGTCCGGCCGGAGTCTTCTTCCACGCACGCATCGACGCGATAACATGGCGACCAACGCGTCAACGTCCTCGGTCGCACCGGTCGTGGCAGCGACCGCGCCCGTGGACCGCCCGCTGATACCACCCGCCAAGGCCGACGACGGTGATGACTCCGACTGGGAGTACGAATACTCAACCACGGAGACCGAGGTAGGCCGTCATGACGAGCGCACCAAAGGAGGATGCGATTACTGACCGGCCCCCAGACATACTACCTGACAGTCGACCTCTCCATACCCCAGCTCCTGCGTCGCAAGCGCAATGCGCCGGTCTCTGGGCGAGGAGGATATCACTACAAGCATTGGGCCGGCCCACACAGGAAACCCGACGAGCCGAAGCATCACCGCATTCTCTCAGACGACGAGAACGACGACGAGCCCGCGGCCGAGGCGGAGGAGGAAGAGGAGATGGAACAGGGCCAGGTGGACGCGAACGCAGACGCCTTCGACGCCGACTTCGAGTCGGACCCGGCGGCCGATATACAGATCCTGGACCTGCACTCGGACAAGCCCATGTTCGCGTACAAGGGCAAGGTCTTTGAGGGGCAGTGGTCGCGCAACCTAGGCACCGAAGTCATCTTTACGGAGCACGACGCCGAAAACCCGATCCCCGCGCTGCGGCATCTCCAGGGCGGCGTGGACATGCTCGCGGCCAGCTGGTCGCGCATCAACACGACGGAGAAGCGGCTGGAGCCGAGGCACGAGGCGGCGGCCCAGGACGACCCGCTCAAGGAGATCAGGCGGCAGAACGGCATCCACATCCCCATCACGGCGGACAAAACAGGCGAGCGGAAGCGGCAGACGAGGTTCCTCGAGAACCTCATGGCGCTCAAGGTCAAGAGGGGCGAGAAGGACGAGGTGACGGTGTACGCGCACGCGGCGCCAAAGCAGATCAACGAGGGCACGAACAGCCGGCGAAAGAGGCGGAAAGCGTTGCCGGACGGCAGGCCGAGCAAGCGTCGGGGCCGTGGGGGCGGCGTCCGCGGCGGGCGAGGTGGGTCGTTGGTGGCGGGCGAGGCCGGATCCGAAGTGGTAGAGCCAGACAGCACGGTCGAGGGGGGTGCGGGTGCCCCGGACGGAAGCTTGTCTATGCCGACGCCGGCGACGTGGGCGGAGCTGGAGGGGCAGGCTGGACAGGCGGGCGCGAACGACGACGAGGCGAGTGAGGACGACTATGACGACTACGAGGACGGCGAGGAAAACGAATAGGCTCGGACAACAGGCTGGAAGGGATTGCGCTCTCCAATCATACACACAATTATGCGCGTCTGATCTGTTACAAGACCTTTGCATTGGCAACATCTCATCCCGCGGTCCCAATCCGGCACCGCCGTGGCCAGATGGGGCTCAGAGAACACGCCTTTTGTCTTCCAACAAAGCAATGCGTGGGATGGGATGGTGAACCTGGCTGACACCGTTATGAGCCTCGAGAACACTTCGTCGCCAGGCGGTCCTGGGCTGGCATATAGTTATGTGCATGATGTGGTCGGGGTGAAGGAACCGGGGAAACATTTGGACCCGGAAAAAAAAAAAAAGAAGAGTTTGAAATGCGACCAAGCACCGTTTATCCAGACCCGATAGTCACGAGGGAATGACCTGGGAGGAAAGAGACGATTGAAGCATAAAAAATAAACAATAAAAGCCTCAGAAACAGGAAGGTTCCTCCTTTGTTTGTTACATAATAGTTGGCGGCTATCGGCAGACGGTTGGGGCCTTGCATCGTGCCACTATCACTTTCCCAGTGCCCACTGCCAGCTCACATGCGCAATCTCTGGAATGGCCCGAATGGACCATGATTATGAACCATTGCGCTGGTGATGGCCACAGGGATCGCCAGTCAGTGACTCAGCGGCGAAACGAGCCGGACAGCGGAGTGGATTCCTCCTTGTGGGAACCTGCAAGGGTCTGGTTGGTCCCGCAGATCTGAACCCCTTCCGCATGAAGGTACAGCCCTGCCACCACAGGTACCTGGAACCCTGCCTCTGCCCGCATTTCCTGCCAAGGATACGGATACATCGCAGTAAATACCTGCCTTATTGGTGTGACGCTCCCCCGAAGAGCCAGTAGGCCGCCTCGCCCGCGCATCCCGTGATTCCCGTCCACCCTCCTCCTCCTCAGCGCCCAAAGCGTGCTGCATGCAGCCCTTCCCTACCCGCCTCTCGTACACCACCTCGTCCTCCTCTCAACAAACTTTCCTCGAACAAGACAAGACAAAACACAAAACGCAAAACACCCGTCCAAAGGGGGCCTCAGCGTTCCGCCGGCCGGCCATGCATATCCGCTCGCACCTCCCACCTTCGACCTCTCTGCACACAATATTGTAATCTACCTACTCTTGGTGATGCTGCGCGAGACCCCGCTGGCTTCTGCAAGACGTGCCGCCATCCCGAAGCCCCTCCGAACAGTCATCATCCCCACTCAGCCTCCCTAGCCACGAACACCATATAACATACCGCCACCAACACTACGCAACCAATCGACGCCGCGCAGTCCGGCTCCTCGGTTCCCCGACTCTCCCACGAAGCATATCCTACACTGCGAGGCCTGGAGCCGACACCGCCATTCCCGATGTATTACCTACGCCGCATCACTATCCTCGTCGCCGTACTGGCCTCCGTCTCGTTCACGGCATGGTTCCTGCCTCGATATCTCAACCCGAACCCCCCCGACCCTGTCAAGCAGCGCGAGGATAGGAGATGGGTTAGCAGCAGTCCCTACTGGCTCGATCGCCAGGCCTGCCGATGGCTGAGTCTATGCGGCGTGCATCACCTCTCATGGGACCCCGCCTCGCTCCTACCATACAAGAACGACTCCGACGCGGGCGAGTTGCGCCTCGAGCTGAGGTCTCTCGATGGACGACACTCAGGCTGGGAGACGGCACCCCAGAAGCGGTCGCCGCGGGATGACAAGGAGGAGAGGAGGAAGATCTTGAAAAAGATCCCTGATTACGTTCTCGAGTATGCGCCGCTCGTCCACCTCTACTCGGGCGAGAACTTTTGGCCCTCCGACATCGCAGAACACATTCGGCACATGACGCCCTACCTGGAGCAGGAAGCCTTGAACCGGTCCCTCGTTCTGTCGGACCTGCACACACTCAACAAGGAAGATGGCATGGTCTACCTCACTAGCAATGACGATGTCGAGCAGAGACCCGAGTGGCTGCACAGCCACGTTGGTATCCCCCAACCCTGGAACGAGGAGGGTGACGACGACGAAGAAGGGAAGGACGGCAACGACAACAATGATCGCCCGATGGATGAGTCTGACCGTCTGCGATCCCCCACAGAAGACACGACGTGGTTCGACGTATCTCGCGACCATCCCGTTCAACGCATTTCGGACCCTCGTCGTCTAGCTCCACAATTCGCTCCCTCCGCTCGCACCGGCCGCGGCTTCCACCTCCGCCGCCGAGACCAGGGCCAGAAGCCAATTTCCGACACGCCCACCCACAAACCTAACCAGGAAGGCTATTCCAAGGCCCCCGCCGTCCTCGTCCTCGTCGACAAGGGCTCCGGCATCGTCGACGCATTCTGGTTCTTTTTCTACTCGTACAACCTGGGCCAGACCGTCCTGACAATCCGGTTCGGCAACCACGTCGGCGATTGGGAGCACTGCATGATGCGCTTCGAGAACGGCGAGCCCCGCGGTATCTTCTTCTCCGAACACGAAGGCGGTCAGGCTTACACGTACAACGCCGTCGAGAAGCGGGGTGTGCGCCCGGTCATTTACTCCGCCGTCGGCTCTCACGCCATGTACGCCCAGGCCGGTGACCACCCCTACGTGCTGCCCTTCAAGATGTTGAAGGATGTCACCGACAAGGGCCCCCTCTGGGATCCGGCCAAGAACGCCTACTCGTACTGGTACGATTACGTCCAGGACATGGACGAGGACCTCGATCTGGACCTCGACGACAAGGTCGACGTCGCCAGTGGCCACCGGAAGGACGACCCCGCCAGCCTGGTACCCACTGCCGAGAACCCCGACGCGCCGACATCGTGGTTCCATTATGCTGGCCCTTGGGGCGACAAGCTCTACAGCCTTGCCGATGTGCGCCAGTGGCGCCTCTTCGCCCAGTATCACTACGTCTCCGGGCCGCTGGGGCCCAAGTTCAAGCGCCTCGACCGCGAGAGGCTCTGCATCACCAGCCGCTGCCGCATCCTCGACAGTCTGAAGCCCGGGCAGACTTGGTACAGTTAGACGAGTTTGACGAAGATAGAATAATATGAAAATACGACATTTCTTCTTTTTACAAACATTTTTACAAACATGAAATTTCGAAAAGAGACTGCATTGAAATGAAACCGAACTTCTCGTTGACCCATATTTCTCTTGAATCCTCCTTTTGATCTTCGGGCGCGAAGGAGGCTCTCGCATAGGTGTTTACCGGCGCCACATTAGTTGCTACTCATGGTCCGTGGCCAGCACCCGATCGATTATTTAGGTATTAGCCCACGACCCTGTCTGCATTAAAACGAAACTTTGAATGGACGAAAATGCTCAGGGCTATGGGGGTTTTACCGTGGTAGCGCAACGACTCAACGCACCAAGTGTACGATACTCCTTTATCGAGCATTGCCGTTTGATACCTCTCCGTCTCTTTCCTTCGCCGTTCTTTTCATACATCCTCTCCCGAAGAAGACGCAACAATGGCCAGACAGACCGGCTAGAAGCACGATGCCTGAAAAGGAGTCAAACCAGTTGCGGAGACCCTCTTCAGCGAAGTGCCCTGCGACGCCAGGGAGCTGGTGCAATGGATGGACTTCTCGAATCCGCCTGACCTTGGCAACACGATTTGAAAGATGCTCTATTGTTGCCGTATTGTTGCCGTGTTTACCAAGCCGGATGTTAGTATCGACGTGTCTACCGACATGGGACCTGGCCGGTGAATATCGGGTCCTGGAAAGCCTCCGAAAATCAACGGACGCCGGACGGTATCAGAGGCCGATAATTGTGGAGACACGGATCAAGGCACGCGGGCTCGGGTTCCGCGGGCCGGAAGGAGGCAACGCTGTCCCCTCCCATCAATGAGACTTCAGATATTCGTGTCCTCGTTGACGATATCGGGCTGGCCATCGGCATCCTCCCGGCCTTTCGGCTGCTCGGCGGACTTGTGGGTCTTCTGATATCGCCGGGTTCTGCTTGAAGCGGCTGTCCGGGCGGGGCACCATTCTCCGAAAACCCGGGTGAGGGGCGACCCGCCCTCCGGCCGCCGGAGGTTCCTCCTTCGATACCCACTTAGGCGCTCAAGACGACGTGCCATATCCGCAATTCTGATTCAACCAAGATATTTCCAGTTGGCAACTCGCGAACATGCAAATGCAACGCGACGGCCAGCGGAGTACCTCTCAAAAGGCCAAATTCGCTTATAAACGAGTAGACGAAGGTAATTGGAAACAAAAAGCTATCTATTTACCAGCTTGGTTGCGCTCTATGAATGCTTGACGCTCCTCAAAGTCTTTATACCGCTCAGCAATGACTGAGCCTAATACCATCTCTATCCTGCCAAGTTCAGGCTTCCAACTAGACTCCCGAATCAGGGCTTCTGGTTCTAGTTGCAGTACCTGAGGGAGTGTGCTTTCAATAGTCACCTGAAATAAGCCTTTCCATAATCGTCCCGTCCTTGCACCAGCGCTGGTCGTGTTAACAGCAGACATGATAACATGAGCAGCAACCTTTCTTTCCAGTTGTTTTGGATTGGTTTCTGAAACATTTTTCCCTTTCTTGTCATCATCTCTGCGTGCATTCTCTTCAGGCTTAGCATAAAAAGAAAATTTTCCTTGACGTAGCGGAAATTGGGAAGCTCACTAGGCCGCCTGCCAGTCTTATACTGCATGCCTCCCCACTCTTCTCTGCCTTTTTGAACAGTGGAACGCGTTTCACCAGCAGGCTGTAAAAGCTGGAAGAGACAAAAACATGAGAGGCCATCCAGTTCAGAGTGTATGGAATACTGGGCAATGAAAATTTCCACTCCTTCGTATACCACGCACCTATGCTGAAAGCGGTGCGATGAACAAATCTTGGAGGGCTCCTAGTAGGCTTGCCAGACGATAGCCTCCAGGTGGAGATGTGGAGAGCTAGGAAAAGTGCCTCTTCATGCGTCTTGTTTTCCCCAACAGTGCCTACAAGAGAGGCAACATGCAGATATTGCCCACATTCTGAAAAGCGACAGTGCATGCAGACTTGGCAACCCGTATGGTGCTGTGATTGGAGTCGACGCACAAAGTACTTCTTCCTTCCAAAGTCGGCAAACAGAACTTCCTCGTTTCCGAGGGGCCAGACTGCCAGTTTTTCGGTGGGATGAAATACTGGCGGCGAATCGTACAGAGTGATTCTGTCGGAATGGCAGGCATACCGGAAAACCTGCCCCGTGGCGTTTACATCTTTGGGGGAAAAAGGTAAGATACGTAGTTCCATCAGACTTTGTTGCTTGTCTCTGGGCTGTTCCGGGGCTAAGAAATCCTTGATCTTTGTTTTCATGGCATCTTCCAAGTTGTTGATATCGGATTCACCGCAAGAAGGCTCATATTCGCTAGACGACTCGGTGCCATCAGACGTACCAGCGTCGTCTCTGACAGAAGAGATACGACTCCTGATTGACGGGAGACTCATGTTCTCGGAAGAAGTGGATTCTGGAGATGTGTTGTAATTATCGTCGCTCGAAGCGGAGGATCGCGTGCTGTCGCCGACCTCGTCATAAACGCTTTGGTCGTTGTCCCTCGGGTCTTGGTCATCCCATATCAAAGTTTCGTCTATCTCATCAGATATCTCTTCCGTAGATCCCTCGCTCCAGGATTCGCAGGCCGACAATGAGGGTGAAGAGACACCTGAGCCTTCTATTTCGGGTAGAGAATCTTCCATGTCGTCGTCAGACAGCAAACGAGATAAATGAGATTCGTGATCCGCGTTGGAGGAGAAGCTCAGTGCATCCTCTTCTTCAGTGCAGTGGGCGCTGTTAGTGGACGCTTCGGTCTGCGAGGAGTTGCCGCTAAATCTCTCTTCAAATTCTGTTTTGCCGCCGCCTTGACGGTGGTCAGTGGTTGGAGTCTTGGTTCCGGTCACGTCCTTGGACTCTGGGGCCGTGTCTGTGAAGCCACCTTCAACTCCCTGACGACGCGTCGCAACAGCATAATACAGTCCATTGCAGGCAATTTCCTCGACGTAGTTCATGACATTTCCTGGTGCGTTGGCCAAGGTCTGATCGGAATCGGTCGAGAGGGGAGAGAGGCAAATGTGAGAACCGATTCGCAGGATACGACCATCTTCTGTACTTTCTATGGCGTTGGCTCTCATATTGTTCGGTTTCTCAGCCTCGGGAGAATAAAGCCGAGGCCCGCCTGAAGATTTGGGAAACCATGCTAGCTTCTGTTACCGATAAGATACCAGACTGAAAGCTCACTGACGAAGGCATGAGGAGCTTGGCATCAAAGTCTTTGAATGGGCGAGAGGTACTTAAGATTTCTTGCTCTTTTGCTCTGTATGTGGTCAAAAGTCTACGAGCACTAACCACTCTGTCAGATCAAAAATGCGGTCTCATGTGTGGCTTCTATCATCCACGCAAACCAAGAGCCTCTATCGATGTCACTGATCAAGGATATTCTTGAGGCTCTTATTGAAGATGAAGAACCTGAAAATCAATGAACTGACATTTCTGTCCTTGAGAACACTCGCTGTGGATGTGTATTGAGCCTGGAGCACGTGGAGAGCCAATAACGTTCTGTACACGATTACTACTTTTCCATTTGCGGGTTTGGCGTTGGGGATAGAATATCTTTGCAACTGAACCGAGTCTTATATTATCCTATCTGACATGTTGGTGATTGGCACGGTGTTTACAGAAACTAACCGATCATTGGACTTGAACAGTATCTAGCGTCACCCAGGAAGGCCACCCACCCCTTGACCCATCTGTCCATCTACACTTGTTTTGTCCCAGGCGTAAAACCAACCAGTCAGAGCCGTCCCGTCGAAAAGAAGTTCCGCTTGCCATCCCGTGTCTTTTAACAGATGGGCCCACATCTCCTTCTGCTTCTCGACCTGAGCCCGCGCTGAAATCGCCAACTCGGGGGTATCGTTGTTGATGCTGTAATATCCCTGGCTTACCGACCCCTCGCCTGTCCGGTTTGCCGTGAAGCGTCGCCTGGAATCTAGAGATAGCTGCGCCGTGGAGCTGTCACCCTTCTCTCGAGATATCCTGAAGAAGGCAAAGTTGATGTGGCATGCCCAACGAGTCGAAACTGAAAGCCGCGTCGCTGCTTCGAGCCTATCACTTCCTTTTGTCACAAACTACATATGCACTGCAAATTGGACCTATTCGGCAATCGAGTAGATGTGTCGGTGATTTTGTCTTCTGGACTAACAGAAACGAAACACGGGTGCTCAGGACTTGGAATCCTGTATACTGTCATAGAGAGATGTGGTGCCAGTGTCTAGATCCAGAGCATCTTGAACCTTATCGTTTATGCTCTCCATGAACCTACTCTCATCCTACTCGGGTTTCCAACCAAGCTTATACGCGTTGAGCGCAATGAGTTGTGGGCTGTTGAGCGCATTAGCTTATCACTGGCATGGATGAGAATCTGGTTCCTGATACTCACCCTGACATACGTAGGGATGCTGACGGATTGCTTTCTACCTTGGCCAGTACCTCTCCCATCTGCGGGTCATCATTAGCTTTAGTATTTGATTCGTGCCTTGGGTCCGCTCGGGGAAGCATTACTTACACACATTGGGGATCACTACAATGTATGTCTTGACTCCCAGTTCTTTCCCCTTTTCAGCAACCATAATATCTGCCTTGCTTCTATGTTAGCTTTAGGAGGCCCGATATTTGTCTACAGAAAATTGAGACGAACCACTCGAACGGGATGCTGGTCTCCGACTTCTCTCTCTTTGGCAAGAACTGGCCCTGTGTCGCTTATCTCGCCGAACGGCCAGCCATTTTCCTTTGAAAAGGCTGCGGTTACTGAGCTCTGATTTGAGACTATTAGTAACGTCAGTAATAGAGACCAGGGGATCTTACATTGATCAAGCGTAAGTTATACGCTCCGTCTTGGCGACGCTTGCCAAGGGCGCTGAGGAGGTTCGATACAACGATCAGGTCGAAAGATGGCGCCAGGTTCACAATGAAGTCAACTATTTGACCGTTAGACGATTTGACGAGATTCAGATACGTTAGAAAGGAGCGTACTCTCGTTATGGTGTACAAAGTCTTCCACGGCGTCTTTTCTCAGCAGGTCGACCTGGGCCACAGAAACGCCTGCGAGCTTCGACAAGATATCGACTTGCTCCTTCGTACGAACCGTGGCAAAGAGTTTTGCGGCATTCACAGGCCCGTCTTGACGAGACAGGAGGTCTGTGAGGATAGTGCCGCCGCTGAGAACGATTAGTGAGGCTCAGGTGGAAGCTGCTAAAAGAGCTGGTAACGAACATGTAGCCCGCGGCACCGGTAAGGAGGATATTGTGAACCATTTTGGTTTCAATTACTTGGCAAGATGATGATTGCGAGTGGGTGATAACTTCTATTCTAGAAACCATACCAGCGATTACCATGCTACTTATACTCCGGCTTCTGAGTACGATAATCGTCATATCACATGTACAGAAAGGTGCTTTGTAGTTACTGGTGTCCAGGGATGCGGCGTGGCGTAGGAAATAACGGGGGTTATGTGATTGCAAACGATTGGTTGAGAACGGTCTGCTGGGATGCCAAACATGTCCACGGGGAATCCGCGCGTTTCCGATGACGTTTGTCATCTACCCGTCTTGACTCCATAACCTCGTCCCTAAGCCCACGCAGGTTTGAGAAAGGGCGGTTCCTTTTCTCATACCCTGAGATCTACCACTACGGTATGGAAATCCGCGGAAATGCCGTCGAAGATGGCCAAAAAGATCGTCCAGCAATCGGCCGACGCTCTGTACGTTGCTCGATGCTATCCAACACCCAAAAACTGCTCACGTTGGGGTAATGTGAGCTGACATCGTCCATCACCAGTGTGACCAATGCCGTTCACGGAAGGTTAGTTACTCCACTTGTTTTCTTCGAATTTGATGTGAGAGCAATCTGATGATTGCTGCTAGATCGGATGTGACCGAGCATCGCCATGCTCAAACTGCGTTTCCACGCGACTAGAATGCACCCACACTACCGTTGCAAGGAAGCCAACACCCTCAAGGCAACGAATATTGATATCAGCACAATAGTGAGGAAGATCCCTATCAGCCATGAGACATTTTCTTCGATTTCTTGCACACATGCCTGATTGTATTCCCCCAGTGAGCGTAAGATGGATGATATTGCACGCGATATCCTTTTCATCAAATCATCCCTAGGAAGTCACAGCGCTCCGAGAGAACCCACCAGGCAACAAGACCGATCTGGAACGCAAACGGTCCGAAATGAGATCACAAGACCTGTCCTTGGGAACTATGCGCCTGAGGAGTTACACGCCATCATACCCCAATGGGAGCACTCATTCCACGTCATCGACTTCGTCAAGGCATTTGTGGAAGACAGCAGGCCCGAACAAGGGGAAGAGAATTTCTCCGGGGCAATTTCATCACTCAAAAGTTTGGTGGCTGTTATGTCAACTCCTGTTCTTGGAGGGCATCTTTGTCCAATCTCCGATCCAGATCCCGCCAGTAAACAGACACAAGCTCGCATGCCACCTTTGGATGCAGTTCTTGAAGTCTTGCGATGGACAAAATGTACGTTTTCGCGGGGACTCATTAAGAAAGCAAAGCTAAGATGGACATCAGCTCACCAAAACTATCTAAGGGTCCAGTCGATCTCTCAGATCCTGCCCCTTCAGAAGTTCGAAGATACCTGTCGCAAGGTTTACTTTGCCGTTGACAGCTACTCGGAGATTGACTTTGTTCTCGCAACCGGGTTTCTATCTTACATGTTTGCTGAACATACCGCTTCGGAAGGGGCTGCAAGTTCCCGAGATCATTTCCAGCTTTGTCAAAGGAGCCTCGCAAGAGCTCTCTCACTGCTCCCAATCATGTTACCACCATCCATGGAGGTCATTGCTGCGTTAATTTTCGGGGTAATCAAATCCCATGGTTCAAAATACCGCAGAGTTTCAGCTAACGATTTCCATCCAGACTTTGTTCTCGGTAGAAAACTCCAAAGCTACAGCAGCTTGGAGTTTTATCTCCACTGCGTTGAATCACTGCCAAACAATGGGATACCATCGCCTCCGGGCGCAGGCAACAGGACATGAAAAAGAACAAAGGAACACGGAAACCAGCTTGTTCTGGACCGTTTACAAGTTCGAAAGGGGACTAGCACTTCGTCTAGGACGGCCATCTGGAATCCGCGATGCCGAGATCACACTGCTGGTGGAGCCGGACGAGCCCCGAACCACCAGGATCGCCCGGATCCAGGGACAGGTTTACGATCAGCTATACAGCCCAGCCGGCCTACCAACATTAGCGGAGCGTAAAGCCCAAGCTGTTCAATTTGCCGACGAAGTAAGAGGCATAATCAGTCAGATTAAATCGGAAATCTCGGTATGCTTGTTACTCTGCTCTGTTGCGCACGCTAATACTAGGTTAGGCTGCGAGGGAGAGCCTCAAAGATGCCCAAGCAGACCATATGCGCGTTACATATCTCCACAGCGATCTCGTCTGCCATTCCTCCATCCTGACTCTAATTTTGAGAGCAATTCCTTCGGCGCAACGTTCAGGAATATCGGATGAGTGTGCCTTGGCAGCCCGTGACACGATAGAGGCACATCAAGAGTGTATAGAGAGCTGGCGCGGTTGCAGTGATCCAGAAACAGTCGTCAAATACCTCAATTGGTGTGTGTAAATCTCCTCTCAGGTATGCACGGCTGGCTAATGTTTATGGGCAGGGCCATTATCCATGTCCCATTCGTCCCCTTCAGCATCATATTCACCTGCGTGATACGGACCTTCAACTTCGACGACCTGGCCCTCCTGGAACGTTTTGCTGCATCTCTTAAACCAGATACAACAGAAGAAAACTCGCCAACGCATCCATATCGCCTTTACGATCTCCTCTGCCAGGCAGCTAGGCTCTATATCACCAGAGCTCAGTTCTCGGGGTCGGGTCCCAACATGATGAGAGACGATTCGACTCTGCTGTCCGATTTCGAGGCCTCGCAGTTCCTTGCAGGGACAGCAGGGCCCATGGAAGATTTTGTAAGACCTGATCTTCTGATATTTGATGCTAGCGATTGGCATCAAAGCAATCAGCATCTTATCAACCTTTTGGACGAAGGTAGACTATTCTAGAAACCACAAGGGTATCACTTCCATTTGCGATGCTCAGCCAAAATGGAAAGGTGCGCCTCGATGATGTTGGTTTCCCCAGCGGGGCATACGGCCCTGAAGAGATTGTTTCATACATCCATAACCATAATCGTAGCAAGACAGACATTTATTGGAGACCGGACTTCACATCAACCTTTCCGAAGTAAACGCACGGATTCTGTCCTGTTGAAACACGATTGTGAAATCTTTAATTGTCATGCTCTGCTGGTGTCACAGAGTAGATGAACTGCAATCTTGCCCCCTCGAGAAAGAAGTATGTAATGGGCAAAAGTACAAAGGCAAAACTTGGCGAGCACTTATCCATGGTAAGCAGTCATGCCGTAAGTCTGCTCCAGCTTGAGTTTGTCCTACCACATTGATAGGCGCAACTGATGGGGCCATTTTAAGCAGGAATCATTTGATCTGCACGAGCTAAATGCGCTACCGTATGTCCGCTCTCGGGCCGGACCATTCAAGCCCCGCTCTCAGGAGATGAAAGGCGAAATCGACATATTAAGCCCTTGCGTCGAAAGCTTCTCCTGATTCTAGTTATAACCTTATTCAAGCACGCGCATCCCACTCCACCCATGTGTTGATTCCTCCGACCGAAATCCAAGGTGCTTCGGGGGCCGAGTAAGTCTACTCTGGTTTTATTTTCGCTTGGCTGATTTCGATCCGAAGATCTCGCCGCAGGTAAAAAAAAAAAACTGGCTCAATCCAATCGGCTTCCTAAAGTACACAGCCGCCTATGTTATGCCCGACAGCATAACGGCCGCGGAGCTTTTACTCGGCAAGACCCGACGGCATCAATAATTGAAAGCGTTCAAGAGTTTGCTAATGACAGTCGGTAGTGCCAGTCCCTTTATCCTCATGCTCTGAGCCATATTTGTGTAATCCATGTCCGGATACAAGGGAGTCACCGACTCTGATGCTCTTGCGCTCATGTTACCAGTACGCTTCAACGGCGGTATATACGGCCGTCATGCTGTAGAGTGATTCTCGCTCAAGCGATTGCTTAAGCCTCATCGTCGCCAACGGCGTGGGAAGGGCTCGGGCGCAAAGGAATACAGCGAGTCACATGAGAGAATGAATGGTTGTTCAAATGGAGCTTGGCGAGCTCACTGGAACTTTTCTCCGTGACGAAAAAAGAAAAAAGAAAAAAGAGGATAGTCACATGACTTCTTCGACATCGGTATGAACCCAAGCCTTCGGGTAATGCTTGCACGTCCCCGGCTGAGCGTTCCGAAGTGGGCCCGAGCCGGACGGATACCTACTGGCTCCACCCATCGGCGAGCCGATCAATCGGCCAGTCGGCTGCGAAAAGGAAACCGTACGAAAACACATGCGCGCGCCGCATCGTCGGACGTTGGAGTAGGGGAATGACCAAGATGCTCATCGGGTCCATGAACTCACAGAGGAATGCTGTTAAAGTGGTTGTGTTCAAAAAAAAAAAAAAAAAA
>NWBT01000039.1:1298494-1315055 GCA_003386485.1 Colletotrichum lentis
GTGCTGCGGTCTGCTTCGTGAGCGGTCCCTTCAGAGGCCCTGCTGGTTGTTGAGGGCGACTGAAAACCCAACAGGACAGACGAGATGATCCGAAAAGATGGGTTCCAGACCTCGCTGTGCAAGTGATATCACTGATGAATTGGACTACCATACATGGCGAGGAGGTCACGAGCCCCCCCTCGACTTGTTTCGGGACGGTCTGATTTGAAAACACCCGTCAAGTAATGGTGATATATGTCAGTTGCTTATATTGAGCCTCCGAGCACTAGATTTTTTTGTTATTGTTACGGGATCTCCAGAAAGGGTAGAAAACTTGGAATGCCGATATCTCAGTCCATATAGTCGCTCTCAACCCGATGACTCTCCATGTAGCTGTCGATATAGTCATGGTTCACGACCCCGAGGAGCGAATATCACAGGCATGTCATGTCGGACAACCACCTAACAAAATGACCGACAAACACCGTCGAGAGGGTGTGCCGCACGACTCACTCGAACTCGCGCCACTTCTCCATCAGCCGCGCCATCGTCACCCACGTGCCGGCGCTGTTGGCCTGGCTCATGCCCGCCTGCATCTGGTCCCGGAACGCGGCGCTCGTCGCCCCCTCGGCCGTCGCGTGCCACCCGAGCGCGCCGCCGCCGCCGCCGCCGTGCTCGTACCCGTCCGTCGTGCCGGACACGACCCGGAGGCCCTCGATCCCCTGGTACGTCACGCTCATCAGGCCCGCGTGCATCGCGTTCATCATCTGCATCTCCTGCATCTGCCGCAGCATCTTGACCTGCAGCACCGTCTGCTGGTACGCCCCGTGCCGCGCCCTCGACAAGTCCACCAGCCCGCCGGCGTCGCCCTCGGTGCACGCCTCCGTCCACTTCCCTCGCATCCGCGGGGAGTACATGCAGCACATCCGCAAGTCGGCGACGAGGCGGTTGTCGTAGTCCATCTCCACCCCGGGGGGCGGCGACGACTCCCTGCAGAACGTCACATAGCACTCCGGGCAGATGGTGCAGTCGTCCCAGCCGTACCACCTGCGGTTCGGCACCTGCTCCTCCCTCGCGCACTCCGGCACCCCGCCGAACTTGCGGACGAAGCCCGCATACCGGGACCAGACGCCCGTCTCGATGCCCTCCTGCATCCGGTACATGTGCTGGAGCCACCGGGGCGCCGAGCGCTGGAAGCTGCAGAGGAGCGCCACCGCGCCGTCCTGCCCCTCGACGCGCTGGTAGAGGCCTTCCAGCTGCCACGTTGCCACGTAGGCTGCGTGGCAAGCGGCGCAGAGCATGTAGCCATCGCAGCCCCCACCCCTCAGCGTGTACCAGGTGCCACCGACGATGCCCTGCTCGGTACACGGCGGGCTTGGGACGATGACCTCCAGCGCCTTGTAGAGCACCCCGATGTCCTTCTGGCTCTTGGCCGCCGCCATCGAGACGTATACCGGCGTGGCCGCCGCGCCGCAGGACCAGTGCGCGGGCTCCTCCGTCCGGTATCCGAGGGCCACGTCCATCCAGTCGAGCCCCGTGGCACTGGCCTCCTGAGGGACCATCTCAAAGTTCTCGTCCAAGGCCGTGAGGGCCATGGTCTCCTCGTAGCATCGCTCGCAGATCTTCAGATCCGGGAATCTCTGCCCGCGCAGTTGCATCCACCGTCGCGAGGAGGACGATACCGGCTTCTTCTCGCACTGAGGGAGCCTCATGTGCTTCGCTGCCGCCCGTACCCATTCTTCCCAGGCGTCGTCGACTGGTTTCCTGGAGCACTTGACGAGGGACCGACCGATGAAGGGCAGAGAGACGTCACATGTCCATGTGGCATCGGCCGGCTGCGATGTGTCATAGGCGACGAAGTGTTGCCGGAAAGACGTTGCCAGGACGACGTCCTCGAAGCAGGCCTCGCACGAAACAACCCCCTCGAGCCGGCTGTCGAGCGGCTGGAACCATTTGATGCCCTCGCCGCCCTTGGCGCCTTTCTGGCCCTTGCAGTCAGGAACACTTGGACGAGACGATATGAACTCCCGGATGGGCCCCTCTTCGCTGTGCTTCAGGTACTCGGGGAGCAAGAGCCTCGTGATCCGAGGCACGTTGAAGCGGCAGCGCCCCGTCGCTAGTCGGACGCGCTCCAGGGACGCCGCAAGCGACGTCCCCGAGAGGTACATCTCGCGGCACCGGGTGCAGACAAGGAAGTCGGGGGCGCTGGCTAGGCGATACCAGTCGGCTTCATAATCGAGCTCGCGCTGCTCGGGGCATTCCCAGATGGTATCGTTCGGCTCCCCGTCGTCGGTGACTGTAGGGATGGGCCGTTTCCACTCGTGGAATCCTTCGTCTTCGGGGCCCCGCGGCGCCCCCCTCGATGAATCTGGGGGCTGCAGGTTCATGCTGTTGAGGCCATGAGAGATTTGTTCTATCGCTGGAGCCGTGGTACTCTGCCGAGTAACCGGGGCGGCGTCTTTGAGAGCCGGAGGCTGAGGCGCCGAAACTTGTCGAGTGTCTTCCGTGGGCCCCAGGACAGTTGCTGGTTGCGCCCTGCTCACCGGTTCCGATGCAGGGGAATTAGGGTCTTCGGGCCCCGTCCTGGCCGGTTCCTCGGCGTTGGTCTTCGCAAGAGGTTGGGGAGGCGCTTGGTAATGGCTCGGTTCATGGCCTGTAACTGACGACGCAGTTTGGGTATGTGACAAAGAGTTGACGGAGAAGGCAGAAGCTTCCGGCAGGGTTTGTACCGTTGCTGGTGGGTGACTTGTTGGTCCCTGAGTATGTGATGGATGTGTCATGATCGGTATTGCAAGTGATGCTGAAAAGACAACCGGTGCTCCTTGCTGCGCAGCAGTGGGAACAGGACTCTGATCATGCTGCTGAGCCGGAGGGGTGTTTAATGGAGGTGTGGCAGGATAGTAGTTCAACGGAGCATTTGATGGCATGCTGACCTGGGGGTTGTAAGCCATTTGTTGAACTAATTGCTGCCCATGTTCCATCCCCGGCCCATGGCTCGGTGTTGTGTGGCGTGTGGGACTTTGTCCATGGGCTGGAGTGGCATAATGGTGGGCATATTGACCAACAACTGGTGCCGGTGCGGTTGCTGTTGGGGTAGGCGCTGAACTACCATATTGGTACTGGCTTGTAGCATGACCGTGAGGATAGGAATCCGTGGCACTACTGACAGGCGAAACAAGAGGTGCAGAAGAGTAGCCGGGACTTTGGTTGAGGGCAGATTGGGCCTGACTGTGAGCAGGTCGTGGCTGGGATGCCGGTTGCGCAAGGTACTGGGTAAACTTTGCTCGGGCTTTGCTCTTGATGTCCTGGTAAGAGCCGAGAACCTTTTGCGTATTCGTTGAGAAGAGGGACGATGTTTGCTGTAGCGTGCTGGACCAGTTGGGGGTGTTTCCGGTAGTTGAGCTCTGCTGCGGATACGCCGAGGGGCTCGGGGTTGCAGCTGGGTACTGTTGGCTGGCAGCAGGGGAAAGCGTATTTGAATTTGTGTCATTCAACGGAGTTACCGGCTGGTGCGTATATCCAGGATGGGGACTTTGGTGAGGTGTCGCAGTTTGAGGGTACTGGAGAGCCCCTGGCACGGGCATGACGGGGCCATTGTGCTGGTAATCGGGATATTGCGAAGAAAGATGCTGGGAAGGGTGCTGAGAAGGAATGTATTGAGAAGGAGAGTGCTGATAAGAATGGTGCTGATGTTGAGCAGGCGGATACTGAGGCGAAGGAGGTTGAGCAGTGGGAAACTGAGATGAAAGAGGTTGAGAAACAGTATGCTGAGCAGGAGGATACTGAAAAGGGGTTTGTGAAGCGGAGTACTGAGAAGGAAGAGATTGCGAAGGATGCTGCTGAAGCTGAGGTTGAGGAGGGTGCTGAGCAAGAGGGTACTGAGAAGAAGGATGCCGAGACGGAAGAGGTTGAGATGAAGGATACTGAGAAGGAGAGTGTTGCCCGCCAGTGTCACAGGGTGACGGAACAGCACTGACCGAACCCGGCACGCGCGGCGGGAGCGGCGGGGGAAGCCCGGCCTGCCCCGGCGGCGGTGGGAAGTACGGCACGTAGTTCTGTTTCGGATCCATGATGGACCTCGCCAGGCTTTCGAAAACTCCGACGTTCAGAGATACGCAAAATAAACAATAACACACAAAACCGAAGTTGAGGGGAGCGGGGTGGAACTGGACCGTGAGTCCGCGGATCGGGGCGGTCTGGGACTTCAAATGGAGTTGTGCGACCAGTATCTATCTACCTACCCAACTCACCCCAACTCGCCCTTTTCAGCCGCACCGGCGGCGGGCTCGGTCTCGGCGTGAAATTGCGCCGCCCCTGACCACCCGTCGCGGACTCGCGAGGAGCTGAAAAAAAGACCTCGCAGCCCTCCCTGTTTTCAGGGTGTTTGATGGTGCCACGTGAGGCAACGCAGGTCTAGCGCCACGAGGGAAAAAAGGAGGGGAACGGACGGACACCTTGTCTCGTCAAGCCACACACCAATGTGTCTGGTTGAAAAGAGAAAGCATGGCACCCGTGATCAGTGTGCTAGCCGCGTTCGTGATAGAAGCCGTAGCGAAGTCGCAGTCACCATCTACCTAGGTAGGCAGACAGGGACACCAGCCGGCGGCGATCAGGCGTGAAAGGTGACCATCATCCATTATTTCGTCAAGACATCACACACATACACAATCACCAGCAACTTCGTCAGCTTTCACGAATTGAAGTCGCTGATAAATAGCTTGCCATCATCCCTTCTGTTTTGGAGTATAGTACAGACTTCCCACTGGACGATGCGTTGAGGGAAAACTACCGAGAAAGGGGGAGGGAACCCCCCACCCCCCCGTGGGAGCAAATAAGCAAAGTCAGCCGACCCAAACCGAATCCCTAAATGAACCCGCCCCGTTCCTCATCTCGAAGAAACAACAAGTATCCATCACCGTGACTACTGCGGCTTCTTTTTCGCCGCCCAATCTTGTTAATTTGTGATGTCTCCTCAGGCCCTGTAAACCCAGACAGTGAAGCCATGACACGGCGACCTCTTTTTTGGGCGACGGAGTAGCCTCCATCGTCCCAAGCCTAGTCCAGGGCCATAGCCAGGATGGCCGTCGTAGCTTATCGCGAGTAAGGATGGAAACCGCGGTTCCCGCTGCGGCCACCGCCACGGTAGTTGGCACCGGGTCGGCCCGCGTTCTTGGGCCCCGTGGGAGCGTTGGCAGGCGGGGCGTGCGCGGGATCCGGCGATCCTTGGTGGGAGCCGCCGCTGTGGGAGCCGCCACGGTGTCCGCCTCGGTAACCTCCTCGGCCGCCCTGGTTCAAGTTGGGCTGAGGCACGTCGTCGTACATACCCTCCCAAGATGTCGGGGCGCCACCACCACCGCCCATGGCATAAGCGCCGGCTTGGTTGTATTGGTCGCGAGGCGCACCTCCACCGCCGCCACCTCCTCGTCGCGGCCCTTGGGCGACTTGCTGCTGTGGCGGCTGCTGCTGCTGCTGCTGTGGCTGGCCCCCATGGGACGGGTCGAACATCTGCTGCTGCGGGCTGAAGTTACCACTGGGCCCGGATGGCGGCCCGCCTTGCTGTCCCATCTGCTGTCCCATCTGCTGTCCCATCTGCTGCTGCATCTGCTGCTGCATCTGCTGCATCTGCTGCATCTGCTGCATCATCTGAGGCGTCATCTGGCCCATCATTCCCTGCTGTCCGTTGCCGCCTCCCCCGCCGCGGCCCATCATCTGGCTCTGCATCTGCTGCATTTGTTGCATCTGCATCATCTGCTGCATCATCGCCGGGTTCATCGGGCCCATACCACGGCTCATGGCCATCTGCTGCTGCATCATGGCAAAGTACTGCTGCATTCGCTGGAAGTACTGGGCCATGACCTGTGGCGTCATGCCCCCGGTAGCACCCATCTGGTTGCCGCCCATACCGCTCTGTCCACTCTGAGCATTGTCGTCGCCCTTCCTGAACTTCCCGCCGCGTCGGGCAGCCTCTTCTTCTTCCCTGAGATTGCCTCGTGGTTGGGCCTTTTTGACCTCGATTGGCTTGCCGTGAATCTCCAGGCTGGTGCTCAGGCAAGCCTCGACACCGGCTTCGCTTTCGAATGTGACGAAGCCGAAACCACGAGGACGACCCGTGTCCTTATCCATCATTAAGGTGGCGTCAACAACTCGCCCGAACTGGGCAAAGTAATCCTTGAATTCTTGGTCCGTTGTTTCCTGGCTGACACCGCCGACAAAGATCTTGCTGGTCTTCTCTTGCTCGTCTCGGGGAATCGCACGCTTGGGGTCGATCTAGAATCCGTTAAAATCAAGCAGTTGCCGGGGCGGTCCGGATAACCATACAATCTTGCCATCCAAAAAGTGCTCTTTGACCATAACAATGTTGACCGTCTTGGGGTCTCTGAATGTCAAGAAGCCGAAGCCTCTTGACCGACCGGTGCTGCTATCTCTCATAACAGTGCATTCAACGACCTCTCCAAATTGGGAGAAGTAGTCTCGAAGGGACTCTGGTCGGGTATTAGCAAAGAGCACAATGCCAACAAATTCTCATTACTTACGATCCGTCGTCTCCCAGTTGAGTCCGCCAATGAACATTTTCCTGTGAGCGAATCAGCAAATTAACTCGATAGAAACCTCAAAAAAATATAAAATCATGCGTCTAGTGGCTCGTGTTGCGAAAAAATAAGGACAGCGTCTGAAAATAGCGACAAAGATCTTGCGAGAACTCGAGTTGGGCGACGGACAATGCCAGCACAGCATGCTCCGGTGACGACTTGGCTTGAGTTGCGGTTTCTCTTGCGAGTGGCAGACAACGAGCGGCATCTCGGCATCATGTTTGGGTTTCCTCCTCTTGGCCTCGCAAGGCTGATGTGCTGGGGCTGGTTCGAGAAATTGCCTGTTTTGGCGTTGATGGCTCGGTCGGATTCGTTGTGTCATGCCTCGCCCAGGAGCTTGTCGACCACATTGGCGTTGATGGTGGATACAGACAGTATTGTGTTCAATCGACCATCAACGTGGCGCATGCTGGTTGGACCCTTCGACATTAACCCCCGGCGCGAGATTCGAGTATGTCGGTTTCTAGCAGGAGCCACAGGATTGTTGATGACGAACAGCGCCAGCCAGCCACGAAAACTCTCTCACGTCTGGGGAGAATTGCGGAGCGGATAGCCTGATCATTGTCGAATGTTTGGTGTCTTAAGCTATCGTCAAGTCTCTGCTAGCTCTAGCTTCGAGCGCTATCCGCTGCTAATCTCGCTACAGCAGCCGAAGAACGCAGATGGTTCTTGTGCAGCTGGGCTATAGAAGGCGCACGAGGGTGCTCCTGATATGACTGACTGACTGACTGACTGATGACTGACTATCGTCGGCATATCTCGGTGATCTCAAGGCTGCTTTTCCAGCCGAACTTTTTTTTCGACCTCATTCTGGCTTCTCTTTCTGCTTTGTCTTTGCTTCAGACTTCTCTTGACTTCTGGTTCTTGCTTCCTCGGCCTGCTGAATGGCCTTGAAGAATGTTCCAATGATGGTTGTCGATGACATCTTCTGGATTTTGCCTTCTCTTGTCCTTCCAAGTCCCTGAGACCAAGCGGGCCTGCTTTGAGATTCTATGGGGCCACTGACCGCCCGGGTTCCCTCAGACCGCAGTGGAGGAGCTGCGGGTTAATCGACTTAAGTCATGAAGCCCAACTTTGGGTACATGTAATTTTAGGGGTGTAGCAAACGCGAACATCATGTTTCGAGAAAACATCCACTTACCCGTCTTCCTTAGCACTAGGGTTCTTTGCCGTGCTCGTCGAATACGTAGGTTCATCGTGCTTCATGTTGCCGACGCCGTTCGAGGGAGGAGCGTAGCTGTTTCCACCACCGCTACCGCTACCGCCACTGCCTCCTCCGCCACCACCACCGCTTTCACCCCCGAGATTGAAGTCTACATCGTCTTCGTCGTCATCCTCTTCGTACTTCATCTGGTCATCGCCGCCGCCGCCGCCGCCGCCGCCGTAATCCAATCCGGACTGAGCGGGCGGCTCGGCATGTGTCTCGATGCTCTGTTGGGGAACAGAGGCAGGTGCGGGTGCAGGCGCAGGCGTGGGTTGCTGGGCGGCAGCGGGCTTCGCTGGGGCATCATCGTCGTAGCTGTGGGATGAGTTAGCGTGGTGGTCAGAGATCGCAAGCGCGGCGGTCGTCACTTACAGATCGGCGAAGAGATCCTCCTCAAAGTTCTCCGGCTCAGTCATCTTGTCGGTGGTCGACAAATTCGAATTAGCTATCGATGGGATGTCTTGTCGCGGATGAGGGATGCGAAGAACAAAATGAGGAAGTAAAGAACGTGAAGATGTTGCGGAGAAGAAATGGGGGGCAACGGTCGTGTAGCAGCGAATGTTTGGATATTTCTCGGGCAGGCGAGGTGAAAGAGGAGGAAGGTGGAGCTAAAGCAGGAAACGGAGCCAATGGTGGTGCTCAATCCAATCAGAGCTGCAGAGGCTGGCTGAGAAAAGGTCCGAGCAGTGGCTGGCTACCTGCCTGGTCTCCGCGAACTTGGACCTCATTGCGCCCGAGCTTCTCACGTGACTAAGGACCACGCATGTTGGTCATGGGAACGCCTGTTGAATCTGGTTCATGCGAGGTACGGAAATGCCCGAGACTTGTCGCTGTAAATTGACGGAGAAAAACAACACTTCGTAAGCTCTCGAATTCTCCTTTTGTACTGTCACTGGGCTTGGTTCTCACCTTGCAGTATTTCAGTAGGCTAAAACACAGACTGAACCGAGCATTTGCGCCAACACTTGGAGAGCAGCAGCCTTCCACAACAACCCGCACGAAACCGAAACCCCAGCCACAGTGACCTTCTCCTCCTCCACTCCACTTCAACCGCTGCTCAAAGCGGCGGGCATTACACTAATGTGAAGCAAGGGTCCGGCCACTGGTCACTTGCTCGGAGCTCAGGCGACTCGTCTGGCGCATCTCAACTCCCAAGACACACAATGACCTGGTCTCAATAGAGAAGCATCACCATGTTCTCCTCTTCAGGGAGTGGGAAGAAGCCCTCGCAACCGGTATGCCCCTCCACATCTCCCTCCGAAGCTGTCATCGCATACTGAACTTAGCTCGCCCCGCAGCAGGAAATGGTCCAAGTCGGTGGGTTTCGTCACACCTTTGCCCGTTGAGATGCGCGCTGCAGTTGCAGAGGCTCGGGTCTCGAACATAGTCTCGGCGACTCTTGGCTAACTTTAAACCATTGATCACGGCGTAGACCGCTCAGAGTATGTTGCCTCAAAGCATCCCAAACAAGGCTCGGAACTGACGTTCGGTAGTTCTGCAACACCGTTTTGGAAACCGCCCCCACGCGAAAACGCACCGAAAAGAACAGGTCGCGATCCCAATCTGGTTGTTGGAGCTGCATACTCGCACGCCGACATCCTCAAGTTCGACTCTCTGTACGACCCTCTCCCGTCCTTCCCTAGCCTAGTAGCCTAGCTAGGAAGGCCCAACTAATTCAAGCCTAGGAACCTCTCCAGCTCCTCGTCCCGACCGAAAACCCCTCCGTCTTCCCACTCTACCAAAGGCCGCCCTAGCGATGCCTCCCCTCCGTCGCGTCCCCAATCAGGCCTGTCGTCGCCTCCGATAAAGAGCTATATCAATTTCCTCTCCAATACGAACGATGACTGGAAGGCGGACGAAGATGAGGAGGACATGATGGGCTACGAGGACGACGATGGCGACGATTTCGGCTTGCCTAGCCTGTCCAACATGAAGAGGCGAACACGCAAAATGGCCGCGCAAAACAAACCAGACGCAAACGGAGGTCTGTCGCCAATGGTTGACTCATTTGGCGGGCTAGCATTGCACACCAGGAGATATTCGAACAGTGCGGACATCGCCATCGAGCGGCCTGCGCCGACGTATCCTATGCCGAAGAAGAGCGAGGGAAAGATCCTGCGGCCACAATACAAGGAAATACTGAGGGGTTAGTGCGCTCGCATGATTGCATTCTCGACCGTGCTAACTGCATCAGATCCCGCAAACGCCTTACATCTAATCGACCATCCCGCCATACCGGCCAATGCCACGCCAAAGGAGATTGACGCCGCCAATTCCAGGATAACTCGCATCAATAAATTCAAGAAGCTTCTGCAGGCCTCGACAATACCCTTACAGGAACTTCGCCAACTCGCTTGGTCTGGCGTTCCCCAAGAAGTCCGTGCAATGACATGGCAGCTTCTTTTGAGCTATCTACCAGCAAACAGCGAGAGAAGAGTGGCAACCCTGGAAAGAAAGCGGAAAGAGTATCTCGACGGAGTGCGGCAGGCCTTCGAGCGCGGCGGCAGTGTCTCTGGTGGTGGCAGCAGCAGCTCAAGCACTGCGCCGCCAGGAAAAGCCAGAGGCCTGGATGAGGCAATCTGGCATCAGATCAGCATCGACGTTCCGAGGACGAATCCCCACATCGAGCTCTATTCGTACGAAGCGACTCAACGGTCGCTGGAGCGAATTCTGTATCTTTGGGCTGTGCGACATCCAGCCAGTGGCTACGTGCAGGGCATCAATGATCTAGTGACGCCCTTCTGGCAGGTCTTCTTGAGCACCTACATTGCCGATTCCAACATAGAATCTGGCATGGATCCTGGCCAGCTGCCAAAACCGGTGTTGGACGCTGTGGAGGCTGACTCATTTTGGTGTTTGACAAAGCTCCTTGACGGCATTCAAGACCACTACATTGTGGCCCAGCCAGGCATCCAAAGGCAAGTTGCTGCCCTCCGTGATCTCACGGCGCGGATCGATGCCGGGCTGGCGAAACATCTGGAAAAGGAGCATGTCGAGTTCATCCAGTTCAGCTTTCGGTGGATGAACTGTCTTTTGATGCGGGAGATAAGTGTACGAAATACAATCAGGATGTGGGATACATACTTGGTAAGCGCGACCGTTCGTATCAAAGTTCACCTTTCTGACTGACTTTCTACAGGCCGAGGAGCAAGGTTTCTCGGAATTCCATCTATATGTGTGCGCGGCTTTCCTGGTCAAATGGTCGGATAAGCTGGTCAAGATGGATTTCCAGGAAATAATGATGTTTTTGCAAAGCTTGCCCACAAAATCATGGACGGAAAAGGACATTGAGTTGCTGTTGAGTGAGGCTTTCATTTGGCAGAGTCTCTTCAAGGGGTCATCAGCGCATTTGAGAGGACAGCCAAGCCGTACGCCCTCGGCAAACATGCAGTTGTAAGGTCCTTTTTCCTAGACCCGATCTTCTGGGCGGTCCCAAGCGGCGAAATGACTCTTTCAAGGGGGAGACGAAGATGAGATGCCGAACCAGAAATGGAATGGAATTCAAAGCGATCCATACAAGCCCTTCCTTCAGAGCGGGTGTAGTTAATTAAGGCAGTAGCTGCAACGTCTTCCAGGCCTTTCCTGATTAAGAGGTACCACGGCTTACAGTGCTCAGCACAGTGGCAAAGCTCGTTTCACACATCATGTTTCTAATTGGGCCATTGTGCCTCAAGGTGCCGAAAAAGAAAGCTGCCCCTGCAGCTTCGTCGTTCCCCAATCAACGCGCCTTCCTTACAGCTCGCGCGTCGTACCGCAGACAAAGAGGAAAGGAAATCCTTCATCTTTCCCTCTACAACGCACTTCTCTTTTTCATCATCGACGAGCGATTCTACTCTCCCGTTCCTTCAATAATCATCCCGCGAACCCAAATCAATTGCCTATGATGGCCGATACAACGGATCAAGCTACAATCGCCGCTGAGGCACCAGCTGTGGAGGAGGCTGTCGCAAACCTGGAGACCCAGCAAGGTGCGCCCGCACCGGCCCAGCAGGACACACCAGCCACCGTAGGCGAAGAATATGAGGAGGACTCCAACTCCAAGAAGGTGACCCTGGCAGACTACTCTGCCAAAGGCACGGCGCTCTATGCCAAGAAGCAGTACGAAGACGCTGCCGAATGCTTCACGAGGGCGGCCGAACTGCAGGACGAGATCAACGGCGAGATGCATCCCAAGAACGCCGAGATTCTGTTCCTCTACGGTCGCAGTGTCTTCAAGGTCGGCCAAAGCAAGAGCGATGTACTGGGAGGCAAGGCCGGCACCGACAAGAAGGCCGAGAAGTCCAAGGCCAAGGCTCCCAAGAAGGCCGCAGCCACGACCGCCCCGACCGATGCGCCTGCCGAGTCCGATGCCCAGCGAATAACGGAGGAGGGTGTTGCGATTGTTGCAGGTGAAGGGGGCAGTGCGAAGACGGAGGACAAGATCGAGGAGAAGAAGCCTCTTTTCCAGTTCACGGGCGACGAAAACTTCGACGACGAGTCGGATGACGAAGAGGTAAGCTAGAACCTTATTTCGGTCTCTGGCTGGAAACCTCTCGGCCTCTTGGCGTCGTTGGGTCATCCGTCATTTCTCAATCGGAGAGGCCCGTCAGACTAAGTTTTGACGAGTGGCAACGATAGCTAACCATTTTCAAGGCCGAGGGCGAAGGCGAAGGCGAAGGCGAAGAGGAAGAAGAGGACGACCTCGCTGTCGCGTTTGGTGTCCTCGATATGGCCCGCGTTCTCTACAGCCGGCAGTTGGAGGAACTGGAGAAGGAGGAGCCCAACGGCAAGGCCCTGGAGCAGATCAACGGTGATAAGCTGAGCATCAAGCACGTCAAGGAGCGGCTCGCCGACACGCATGACCTCCTCGCCGAGATCTCGTTGGAGAATGAGAGGCAAGCCCGTCGGGACTCTGATAACTACGATGAGAGCTAACGGCGGCATAGATACCCCGACGCCATTGAGGATTCGCGCAAATCGCTGAAGTACAAGGAAGACCTGTACACTGAAGATTCCGAGATCATCGCTGAGGCGCATTTCAAGCTGTCGCTGGCACTCGAATTCGCCTCGGTCACAACCACTGAGGAGGAGGGTGAGCAGGCGGAGAACAAGCCCTTTGACGAGAAGCTGCGCGAGGAGGCCGCGAACGAGCTCGAGGCTGCCATCCGCAGCACGAAGCTGAAGCTGCAGAACAAGGAGGTTGAGCTCGCCACCATGGCATCCCCCGAGGACAACGAGGTCACCAGGGCTACTATTACCGACGTCAAGGACATGATTGCGGATATGGAGCAGCGCGTAAGTGACGACTTCTGGATTCGCTTGACCAACATCTCTAACCATACCCAGCTTGTCGATCTCCGCAAGCCGCCCATCGATGTCAATGCTGCGCTCGGTGGCGATGGCGTCGGTGGGATTCTAGGCGCGGCACTTGGCGAGTCGGCCGCCCAGACCCAGGCTCGCGTTGAAGAAGCCAAAAAGACGGCGACGGATCTCACGGGCCTTGTCAGAAAGAAGAACAAGGAGGAGCCCAAGCCCGTCGAGGAGTCGGTTGAGGAGGTGAAGGCGACTGAGATTTCGGCTAACGGCGAAGAGTCCAACGGCACCAAGCGCAAGGCCGAGGAGCCTGCTGAGGAGGACGAGTCGGCCAAGAAGGCGAAGGTCGAAGAGGCGGCGACGGCCTCGGTCTGAAAAGGGGGCGTGTAAGATAGGGTTCGGCGAAAATGATATTGGAGGCCTTGCTACGCGCGCGGTAGGGAACACGGGATGGGGTCACGCTTTCACATTGGTATAAGGCAGAACTGTATGATAAGTCGGTCACCACGCAGAATGGTGTAAGGGCAGGGACATTTGGCGGGTTGTCACGGACGGCATTTCGTGTGGTTGCGCCTCAATTGCAGTTTTCTCACATTGCACCTGGTGTTCTGGCGCATGTCGCTTTTTGTGATCACGAACAGGTAGGAGGATGGCGTGTCACTCACTGGTGGGAGGCGCCGAGTGAAAGCGACCCTGGCGTTTGACCGCCTCAGCCCCGCCCCCGCCAAACTACCCCACCACCCAGCAACGACAATTTACCACCGAGTTGTCCCTGAGTCACCTTGAGATACCCAAGTCACGCCGAACCAGCTGCAATCCCTCGCCGCAGTCCACAGGAACGAGTGAGCAGACCCAATCACGATTTCGTGCCCGGTGTCATTTATTAACGAGCCCACTCCGTCGCAGTCCGCCTTCCCCCGTCGATCCCCCTTCCACCCACCGAAAAACCACCATCATGCTCGACCTTCAGGATTTCATCAAGGAGCGCGGCGGCGACCCGGAGAAGATCCGCGACTCCCAGCGCCGTCGCCATGCGCCCACCGAGATTGTAGACGAGGTCATTGCCTTGTGGGATGGTACGGACATATCCTCCGTTGCCCTGATAGCATCCGCCCCTCTTTCCGCCCTTCCCTGAGGTGCTGCTTGATAGTGAACAATCTGGGCTAACAACGGCGTCTCTCGAACCGGGGAAAAAACAGACCACCGCAAGACCCAGTACTCGGCGACGCAGATTGGCAGCGAGATCAACGCCGTGCAGAAGGAGATTGGCATGAAGAAGAAGAACAAGGAGAACGCCGACGACCTGCTCAAGAAGAAGGAGGACCTGCAGAAGCAGAAGAAGGACAAGGAGGACGAGGCCACCGCAAAGCTCGTCACGCTCAACGCCAAGGCCAAGAGCATCGGCAACTACGTCCACGAGTCCGTCCCCATCAGCGATAACGAGGACAACAACGTCACCGAGCGCGAGTGGAAGCCCGAGGCCGGCCTCGGCCCCAAGACGGAGCAGACGCTCTCCCACCACCAAGTCGTCACGCGCCTGGCGGGCTACGATTCCGAGCGCGCCATTAAGCTTGTAGGCCACAGAGGTTACTGCTTGACCGGCTACGGACTGTTCCTGTATGTTCCCTTGTGGTCGCAAAGGCACGGCACAGGAGGGAGACATGGCTTGGTGCTAACACGCCACGCACAGCAACCAGGCGCTTATCAACTACGGTCTTGAGTTCCTCTTCAACAGGGGCTACACGCCCAACCAGCCCCCCTTCTTCATGAACCGCAACCAGATGGCCAAGACCGCCCAGCTCGAGCAGTTCGACGAGGAGCTGTAGGACAGCCCCCCCTCCATGAAGCTCGATCCGCTCGCGTCGTATTCTAACTTGTTCCAGGTACAAGGTGACGGGCGACGGCGAGGAGAAGTACCTCATTGCCACCAGCGAGCAGCCTCTCTCTGCCCTGCACAGCGAGGAGTGGATTCAGGGTAGCCAGCTGCCCATCAAGTATGCCGGTTACAGCACGTGCTTCCGCAAGGAGGCCGGCAAGCAGTACGTCAATGGACCCCCCGTAGTGTGTACGTTTGTGTGGAACTGATGAAATGTCAAACAGCGGCAAGGAGGCCTGGGGCCTGTTCCGTGTCCACCAGTTCGAGAAGATTGAGCAGTTCATCTTCTGCAAGCCCGAGGACAGCTGGAAGCACTTTGACGAGATGATTGGCGCCTCGGAGGAGTTTTACAAGAGCCTGGGTCTGCCCTACCGGTAAGCGACCGCGGAGTCCTGAGAAACGCCCGTTCACACACTGACGCGATGATATCAGGGTCGTTTCCATCGTCTCCGGAGCTCTGTAAGTAGATACCGACGCAGCAGGTTTGTTCTTGGCCGGGCGACGTTGCTAACGAACCCAGCAACAACGCCGCCGCCAAGAAGTACGACTTGGAGGCTTGGTTCCCTTTCCAGCAGGAGTACAAGGAGCTCGTCTCCTGCTCCAACTGTAAGAACAACATGATATCAATTGATGTGAACGCATGCTGATGTAAGAGCAGGCACGGACTACCAGACCCGCGAGCTCGAGGTTCGCTACGGTGTCAAGAAGGCGAAGGAAGTGAGTCCTCCAATACAACCTCAACCCCGTCTCCGCTCTCCTAGCCCAGAACTTGTCCGCTAACCTGCCGCTTCAAGGCCCCCGGCGGTGGCCGCAAGGAGTACGTCCACGCTCTCAACGCCGTAAGTTACACCCTGTTTCCGCCGTTTATCGAGGACGGTAGACCCTCCCGGGCCAACGCTGACATACTCCTCTCAAAAAGACCCTCTGCGCCACCGAGCGCACCCTTTGCTGCATCCTCGAGAACTACCAGACGCCCGATGGCTTCAAGGTCCCCGAGGTGCTGCGCAAGTACATCCCCGGCCAGCCCGAGTTCCTGCCCTACGTCGCCGAGCTGCCCAAGGAGATCACCGTCGTCGCCGGCCAGAAGAAGAAATAGACGACCCGTTTGGCCGTTGTGATTTGACGAGGACTCAGACCGTGTCGGAGGAAGTATAGTTTGGGTCAGCAGGGAAGGCTGGCTGTGAAGGGAAATGAGCGGAAGATCGGAGGGTACGATACACACAACACGCAGCTTTGGGTTGCTTCTGTGAAGACGAGGTGGCGGTGGGTGGTACGTCCGGCACGCAGAGTGCAGCAGCGCCACCGCCAAAAAGAAAAGAGTTGTTTAACGCCGCGCAAACCTGGGGCCCAAGATGTGCTGCCGTGCGGGTGATGTTTGCCGGGCGGCCTCTCGTCACGATGGTTGGCCGTTCATTTCAATCATTTCGCAAAGGTCTCGATCAACGTGTAAAACAGGCAAACAAGTTGTTGGGGAATCCCACCAGGCTCGATTAAATTAAGACGGGATATGCAGTCCCCGATCACCTCCGGAACGCCAGAACGACACAAAACTCGATCCCTTGAGAAAAAAAAACTCCGCGTCCATGCCAAACTCCAGACTCACAACCAATAACCCCCCCC
>NWBT01000039.1:1315376-1332691 GCA_003386485.1 Colletotrichum lentis
GCCGCTGCCGCCGCCCCGTGCGGAGAACGCCGCGGGCGCGGCGCCTGGTGGCCCCACACCGATGCCGCCCTGCGAGCTGAGGACGGACGAATTCGTCGTCGCGCGGCGGAGGAGCGTCGGGGTCTTGAAGCTCCCGCCCGAGGACGCGGACACGGCGGCGTTGGACACCGCGAAGGCGGGCGTGATCGAGGTCGAGGTCGCGGACGCGGTAGACGAGCTTTGGCGCTTGAGCGTGAGGCGGTCGATGATTTGGTAGCGCGAGTTCGTGCGGCGCGGGTTCCTGCCGAGCGAATGGCTTTCCATGTTACTTCGGGACGACGACGTCGTCGGGGGACGCATCGCCAACTCGTCGTCCTCGGTCTCGCTATCCGAGTTCGGATCCGTGGCTGGGATGACGTCGTTCCTGTCCTCCAGCAAGCTTGACACGGACTCGCGGATCTCGCCGAGGTTGGCGGGTTTTCTCCCATCCTTGGTCCGACGCATGCTGGCGGGCGGCCTGTTCGTCGCGTTTGCTGCGAGGGGCTGGCTGTCGGGCACCGTCTGCTGCTGCTGCTGCTGCTGCTGCTCTTGAGATTGGGACTGAGAGTCCGTCTCCATGGGCTCAGGCGCGAAGTCGAGAAAGTCCATCTCCTCGTCGCTGCCGCGGTCCTCAATGGTGCGGAGGAAGGCCTGGTTGCCGGGCTTCTCGGCAATTTTCTTGATGCGCTCGTCCGTGAAGAGGGCCTGCTGCATCTTCTGGAACTGCCGGCGCTTCATCCGTCGCCGCGCCTCGCCGCCGTCGTCCGAGTCCGAGAGGTCGTAGTCGGCGCCACGTTTGCGCCGGAGCATGCCCGTCGTCACGTCGTGGAAGAGTTTGTCCACCATCTTCTCGTCGTTTGCGCGCTCACGCTCACTGCGGATCGTTAGCAAGACGAGTTTCGTATCGAACAGGGGAATGCGCCGTTTCACTTACGCGTAAAGAGCAGCCAGCTTGCGCTCGTCGTCTGCAGTCATGCCCCCCTCGTCGTCGATCATTTCCTTGACAGACGCGGCATCGTCGTCGTCGCTGTCCTCGCCATCGACACCTCCCAAACCAGCATATTCATCCTCAGATTCCTCCGCCTGCTCCTCGACCATCTCCTTGGCCTTGCTCTTCTTACGGTTGTAGTCCTGCGCCTTCTTGAGCGTGTTCTGCTTCTTGACAGCGTCTTGCATGACGTTGAATGCTGTCGTCCTGAAGCCGAACTCGTCCATTTCAGGACTGGCCCTGGGATCTTCGTTGTCTTCGTCGTCCATGACCGCCGCGACGACGTCGATCTTACGGCGCAGCTTACCTCTGCGGACGAGGGGCGAGTCTTGCACCGAGTCAACTTCCCCGTCCTTGTCAAGAACCATAGTCTCGATGGTCGAAGAAGGCTCGACGAAGCGCTGCTTCAGAGGCGTGTAGTCCTGAGGCCCAGCATCCTGCGTAGCGTCGATCGAGAACTGAGTAGGCTCCTCGCCGAGCAGGAGACTGTCGAAGCCGTGCACCTGGGTCTGGGAAAAGTGGAGGTGCACGCCGTCCGCAGAGTCCTGCTGCGTCTCGGCTCTCTGCGTGTCGCCGCCCTGGCTATCGAAGACCATGCTGTCGTGCTCTTGGGTGAAACCGATCAGGTTGGAGTCGGGGAGGCTGTCGAAGTCCGGCATAGGCGACTGCGAGGGCATTGTACCGAGAGCTGCTTGGCTGTCGTCCATGGTGCCGGCGAAGATCTGGGTGAGGCCGAGGCCAGCGGCTCCCGTGACGGGAAGCCCAGGGATGAATGTCTTCTTCGCGGAACGCAGGACCGAAGTAGGGACGGCGGGCGACTTGGTGCTTGGTGCACTGGGAGAGCGCTGGGTCGCAGTCTTCGGTCTGGGTGTCGCCTCAACCCTGTCCTCATCCTCATCCTCATCGTCAGAAATGACCTGGGTCTTCTTCGAGCGGCGGATGTTTCTTGTGGGGAGGTTCAAGTCGTCTTCAGAGTCGGCAGCAGGATCCTCCGAGGTCCCGCCGTCGGCTTCAGGGTGCTCCGAGCCGCTGTCGTCGGCTTCGTTGTCGAACAGGGCGACGCCTTCAACCTCGGCGTCCGAGGCATCCTCGTCATCGGCCTGCTCGTCTTCAGACCCAGAAAGCTCGACCTCGACAGCCGCACCACCCCCTTCCGCCTCGGCGTCAGAGGCTTCCCACTCCTCGTCATCGCTGTCATCCCAGGCGTCGAGCTCGCCGTTCTTCCTCTTCTCCTTCTTTTCCTTCCTGGCGGCTTCCCGCTCACGCTCCATGATCTCCTCGGCTTCTCTCCTCGCCCTGGTGACGATGTCTTCGACGTCCTGCATCTCGCGCTCACGCTCTTCCGCGGTCTGGACGATGACGCCCTTGGACCTGAGGTACTCAAGACGCTTCTCGCGCTCCATTTTGGCCTGCTGGCGCGCTCGCTGTTGCAGGGTGAGCTGCAGCTGGCCAACAGTGATGGTTGGCTTTTCGTATTTTCGCTTTCTTTCCTTGTTGGGTGAGCCAACCTGGGCGAGTCGACGCAGGGCGTGGAGGGAGTTGGATTCGTTGGCCTTCCTCTCCGGAATTTTGCTGAAAACGGCGTCGAGTTTGCTCTTCTTTCCGCCAGCAATCCCAACATCGTCGTCGTCGTCGAGGTCGATCACTACGCGGTTTGCCGAGAGGGCGGGTAGCTTGACGCGAACATGGCGTTTTGGCTTCGTCTCCTCGGCAGGGCTCTTTGGGGGAGAGGCAACGGCCTTGCCTTTGCCTTTGTCAAGTCTACGCGATGCCTCGAAAAGGTCGTCAAGCGAAGGCATCTCCTCGTCATCATGTTTCTGGGGGAAGGTGGGAGGCTGAATAACTGCCGTTGGTTCCGCAAGTTGAACAGGGGACGCGGCCCTGGCCACGGGAGGAGAACTGGGCGGTGTTTCGGGGTCCTTCATCTCGGCATCAGTCTGGTGAGCCGAAACAGGTGTAGTTGGACGGCTCGAGCTCGATGCCTGTTGTGTTTGTGTATCGGGCTTTGCCGGCGCTCCATAGTTGAAGCGCTGGAGAAAGTCGGCCTTGGTGAACTTCTTCCTAGTCTTGGCCTCGTGGGCGAGTTGCATATTACGCGCCATGCGCTGCGTTTCACGCTGCATCTCCTCGACGGCCTTTTTGCCGGCCCTCCTTGCGGGCCTCACGGCCTGGCTGAGCTTTCTGCCGCCCTCGTCGTCGGTGATGTCCGAGACGTTGCCAGCGTCCTCGTCGTCGAGGAGATCGACGTTTGTGGTCTGCGCGCGTTCCATGCGCTCGGCGCGCTTCTTCTCGTCCTCTGCCTCGCGGGCCAGTCTCTCTTGTCGCTTGCGCTCGACCAGCGCCTGGAACCTGGCGCTCTTGGTCAACGAGGGGAGCGACGCGTCGGAATCTGAGCCGTCGACGGCCTGTGTGGCTTCGGTAGGTTTCACGGGTGATTGGCGGTCCGGAGACACGAAGAGCCCAGGACTCGGCTGCATCTCGGGGTTCTGGGTCGGTGTTGGCGTGGTCTCTCTGGCTTGCTTCCTCTGCAACCTTCGCGGCGCTACGGGGATGTCGTCTTCATCTTCCGCATCTGCGTCTCCCATGGTTGTGTCCCCGTGGTCATCTTCGTCCGCCTCGTCGCCAGATCCCAGCCGTTTCTTGATACGGTCAAGGAAGGTCTCGGGTTCGTCGTCCGAGCCTGCTGGCTGGGTGCCGCCCTGTAGCTGGGCAGCGAGGCGGCCTCTGGGGCGGAAGACGACTTCTTCTTCAGACTCACTATCCTGGCTGCGCACCGGGGTTTTTTTGCTCTTGCGGCCAGTGTTCCTGGGTTCGTCGTCGTCGTCGTCGGAACTGGTGTCGATGGCGGCCAGTCGGGCCTCTATTCGTGATTTCAGCGAGAGCATCGTCTCTGGCGCCGGGCTTGCGCTGGGTGAGCGCGACGCGGGCTTCTCTGAAGCCATTGTGGTTTGATGCTTGGAGAAAAGAAATCCACGATAACGGGTATAAAAACACGCAAAGATGAGAAAAGAAGATGCACAAAGGTAAAGGTATCAGGGAGTACCAATATTGGGTGAAGGATGTTGTGGCGAGTTGAGTGGTGAGTACCTAGTGTGGTGTGTGGTGGACAGTGGAGCGCATGTCAATTAAGAGCTCTTTGACGCGTCCCGGCGACGCGACGTGTTGGTGTCCAGGGCTTATCGCGCACCGCGGCGCCGCTAAGCACGCCGATAAGCAGTCCTTAAGCGACGCCGACCGACCCACGGGCCACCAGGAGCTCTGGTCAGCACAGCTCCTGCACATTCACTGTGTCCCAGAGGAGCTTCAGCGCACTTACACCGTTTGTGATGAGCTTCATCATGCACCCCTTGAGATGCCATGATGTCCAATAGTGAGTACAGTGTGTAGCTCTATATCTGCGAGTAGGCATGATGGTTTTCTAGAGTAATACATCCGCTTTTTTCTTCTTATTTCCCTTCGCCCTTCGCTTAGACTCTCCAAGGAGAAAAGGCGCGCAGTCAAGCATCGTGAGCGTCATTTGCCAAAACCTCAATTGTTGTTTAGTGATGCGTCTCACCCTCATCTTTTCAGTTCACTCCTCTCACCCAAACAAGCTCTTCTCATTACCGTGCCGCTTAAACCAGCCCAGCCTCTCATCTACCGACTTGTTAAACGTCACCAAAGACCAGGCCCTGCCGTCATCGTCGTACCCGAAATCCAGCACATAGTACCCCAACAGCACCACCAGGATCAGCGGCGCCGACGTGACGAAGTAGATCCAGAAGAACTGGCCCCCCGGCCCGTACGGCATCTCCATGCCGAAGAGCGAGCTCGTGTACGCGAGCGGGATGAAGACGAGCCCCAGCAACGTCACCGCCTTGGTGCTCTTGGCCTCGCGGATACTCCGCTGTTGCTCCTTGTACGCCTGCCTGTTGCCCGTGATGCCCGCGAGCCCCGTTACCGCCGCGTTGAGCGTCTCGGTGCGGTGCCGCAGCTCCCGGAACCGGAGGTGGAGGAACTGGAAATCAGCCGCGCAATCTCGCCACGCCGCGTTCACTGCCACGTCCGCCACGTCCGCCACCGGCGCCGGGTTCGAGAGCGGGATGCCGAGCTGGAGCATGATGCCCTCGAGGTCCTCGAGGTACTCCCCCGTCCGCCGCTCCCACCCCTGCATGTCGCTCCAGAGGGCCTCGACCTTGGCCATGGGCATTTTGGCGAGGTCCTGCTTGCGCGTGAGCCCGCGCTGCACCGCCGAGAGCGTCGCGCGCAGGTGCTCCGTCTGCTTGAGGAAGTGCGACGCGACGATCTTTTTGACAAAGACGCCAACGGCCGCGTCCGGTTCCGCGACGTCCACGAGGCCCGAGTGTGTCTCGAGGTAGAAGGAGAGATCCTCGAGCATCGATGCCCGCGGGGGCCCGCGACAGCGGCCCTCTCGGGCAACGCGCATCTGCTCCTCCTCGGGAACGAAGTCGAGATAACCGCCCTGGTAGGCGCGCGTTTTGACGGGATATTCGATCTTGTAATCGACTCCTGTGCGGACGCTCTTGACTGGAGGATCGCAGAGCACGAGACCTACGCGAGACTAGGGCATTAGCGAACGGCCAGAGACAAGCAAATAGAGAATGGAAAGAGAGAGAGAGAGAGACAAAGATAGTAGGGCTCACAATCCCAGCCGCCTCCTTCGGTCCTCCTTGACCACACGCCGCACTTCCTCCTGACGACGCCGACGTTCAAGTAATTCGCCACCTCGTCGGGCGAGTTATCCCACCGGAAATCCCGCGACACCCCGATGTGCCTGCCCGTGGCGGCGCACACCCAGCGGAAGCTCGTGGGCTTCCTGTCGAACTCCACGACCTCGTAGTACTTCATCTCGAGGTGGCCCCGGCCCCGCACGACCGACGGCAGCTGCACGCCGTCGCTCTCGCCCGCGCCGTTGAGGTTGTGCACGACGACGCGCTCGTGCTCGACGAAAAGGGACGGGTGCAACGCGAAGCGCGCGCCGAGCACGCCCGCGAACCCCGGGCCGAGGCCCTCGACCACGTAGATGCTCCGCCGGGCGGCGGTCGCGGCCGGCGACGCCGCGGCGTGGAGGTGCGCATCCAGGGCGGCCGGGTCGTCGAACTCGGCCTCCCTGGCAAAGGTGCCGTTCTTGAGGCCGAGCTTGACGACGCGCACGCCGTCGTCCGTGAAGGGGACGCGCTGGGTCTGCGCCTTTGGGTCCCGCTGCCGCAGTCGGGGGTCTGAGAAGCAGAGGGAGCGGACAGACTGCGCGTAGTCGCCGTTGGCAAGCCAAGCCCCGTCTTTCTCCATGATGGCGGGGGGCCGATGTGTCTATGCCGGGCGAGGCAGTCGATGAGTTTTGGGGCGTGTCCAGTTTCGGGGACGGAATGAAGCTCTCGTACAAGCCGCTGCTATACGTTTCGAGCCATGGTATGATGTGTCCAAAGCACGAAGGATGGGCAGGCGACACGACGATTGTGGACGTGCAGCAGGGTGTGAGATTGTGAGAGTTAGCAAGTAGATATATGGCAGAAGCACAGCAGGCTGCCATGACATCTATTTGAGTGTTCGGAGGCGGTGGCTGAAAGTAGACGGAATTCGGGGTCATTCCCTCACCTTCATCCGTCAGCCAACGCCCGATTAGGACACCGAGCAAGTGGCTTCGCTGACACCCGGCCTCCCGGCCACTCGGATGCCGCCCTCCCCCCCTGGACGCGAACGGCGTGTCCCCTCGGCCGCCCTGCGGATCGTCGCCCGAGTCACATGGGCCGCGCAGGCAACGGTTGAAATCGCCAAGATGACCACTCGCCCCCGCCCTCTTCCTCCTTTCGTCTTCACCGAGCATCCCAATTTTCTGTATTTAACGCAACGCGCTGCCCCCCTCCCAAGCCGCATTTCATTCGTGGATGACCACCGTCGTCTCAACCGTTGTATTGGTTCTGTGCCTTGATCGCCTCACCGACGTTGATCCAGTCGAGCTTTGGTTCCCTCTTGTCAGCCCGCCCCCCCCAAAACCACAATGCCAGATGGAGAACTACTCGAGATAGCATCCCGACTTGGATTTTTCCAACGTACCAAAATGACATTTGGCGTTCGTCCCCACATACCCCTGCACAGGTTGACCTGCTTGTCGATGGACTGCAGCGAGTTCGTCCTCGGCGCGTTGAACTGGTCCGGGATCTTGATGCCGGCAAACAGCTCGACGTTGAGGAAGTGGTTGACGAGGTACATCCGGCCGCCCGGGTCGACGCCCTGCGGCCGGTCGACATTGCACCTGGGGAAGCCCACGTTTGTCTCGCCGAACGGCGTCTCCCAGTAGTACTGGAACTCATCGAGGATGTAGTCCACCTTGCTCGTGTCCGAGTGATAATCTGGTCGCCCGTCAGCACGCCTCCTGCCGATGCGCCTCGAGAAAAAGAAGAAGAAAAAAGAAAAAAAAGAAGAAGAAAAAAAAGAAGAGGCTGAAGATTCTTCACCCATGAAAACGACCAGTCGTGTGCCCTCGTCGATGAGCTTCTGAAGCGTCGGCCACTGGTCGATGGCCACCTGGTCTTTGGGTCTAAAGGCGTACTTCTCTAGACCCGTGTTCTTGAAGGTGTCGCCGAACTGCGTGACGGGCATGGCATCGATGTTGGTGAGAAGCAGCGTGACCACATCCCGCGGGTGCGCCTCCATCCACTTCCGTATCTCTTCGAGGTACCTCGACAGCGATCCCGAATCCAGCAGGGCGCAGGTGGTGTGGCACATCTGGATCTGGCCGTTCTTGTTCTGGGTCTGGGCCTGGAGGAAGCGCACGCCCAGGTTGAGCTGGGCCGTCACCGACACGTACTGGTTATGGGCGGGCGTGATGCCGACGAAGGCGCTATTGTGGGATCCAACAAACGTCACGTCCGAGTACTTCTTCCCGCAGAGAGCATTGTTCCCGTTGCAGGCAACGGCGATGCCCGCGAAGACGGACACAAAACGAGCGGCATGCATCGTGGGGGGGTGGCAGGAAGTAGCGACAGAGCGGGAGACAACGGGATCATCTTGACGCCCATGAAGAAAAGGGGAGCAGCTATATAACTCGATACAGACGATATCGCCAAGTTCTCAGCCGCCAGGGAGCTGTTGATAGCTTAAAGCGACATCTCGGACGGGCTAACGAATCAGATGCACTCTCGAGGCACCGAGGAGGATGGCGCCCCCATATTGGCGACGCTCGTTAGTCCGGAGCTGGATGACCTCTCGTAATGGAACCATCCGACATGTGAGCGATGGCAGCCAAGACATGTCTGTGTTTTATCGCCATTGAGACGTCATCTCGTGGTTGGACAGCAGGACTGCGGCGTGTTCTGGCCATCTCGGACGAGTGCGATGAAGACGCAGGCATGACACGCTTGTCCAGACGGGCAACTTTGCCATGTCTGTCTGATTTTGAGGGCCTTCCACTGGGTAGCGATAGCTGCATCAATGCTTGCTCGTGCATCACTAGACGGATTGATGGTGACGAGAAGGGGGGGGGGACGCAATAGGTGCCATTGATCTCTTTGCGCCGGGGTGCAATATCGCCTGGGATGCTGAATTTCGTGGGCGTTCTCGAGCACCATCGATAGGTTCGTCAAGGCAATATCCGCCGCGCAAATAACGTACGCCAGCCACACTTGGTGTTGTCACGGAAGAGTGATAGGCAGGAGAGGGATTCGGTTGGGCGCGAGTGAAGAAGCGACGGGAAATGGTCGCGGCATGGGTTGCTCCAGTGAAACATGGACGCTGACGAATGACGCTCGCGGAAGACATCGACGGTTTGGTGGCGGTCGTCAGGGGACAGGGGGGCTGTATGATCGTCGCTCATGGTGGATGAGATTCTGCCGGGGCAGCTGTCATGGGCCGCCAGCTGGTCTCGTTAGTCACCCGCCACCTGTAATCCGTCGGGTGCAGCTGGCCCCCATATTCTCCGCCGTGGACTTACAGAACCAGGCGGTGTCTTCCTCTCTCTCAGAGACACAGCGTCACGAGGATTGGACGACGTACCGCACGGCAATGACCTCGGTCACCAAAACCTCGAAAATTGTTGCGTTCTCCTTTGCTTGGAGACGCATCGGATGCTCTTATGCTATCTATCCCGTTACCCGCCCACGTCCATCTCGTTAACCTGGCCACCACCAGCTCTTCGCCACTTCGCCTGGCCACCCACCTCCGAGCCGCGTCTAAACCCAACCGTCTCAACACCGCGTTTCTGCCCCGGCAAACACGACTCGTCCACTTGAGAATGGCAGCTGTATGCCTGAGACCAATACCGAAGCAATCTTGGTTTGACAAGAATGCCACCCTTAGCAGAAAAGTCATGAGTCTCTGCCACCTCGACTACATCCCTAGGAGATGATTTGTCAGGCAGGGAATCGGGACCGTGGTCTCGTACCATACCACATGCGTCTCTGGAGACTCTAGATGGTTTTCAGACACTCAATCACACCAGATACCCAGCCAGCGAGTCTCCCCCGGTCGCCAGGAAAATACTGGAGCTGCATCGAAATCGGTGTTATCCATCGTCCTTTCATCGTCCAAAGTCTGGGGGCGCAGCAACTCGTGTGTCTTCGGACGAAGCCATGAGAGACAGACAACGTTACGAGCTAGTCTTTGAACCATCCGTTCTATGTCAGTAGTAGCAAAGCTGCTGGTCATGTCGCATAACCGTGAGAACGGCGCTGACTCCATGGTGGAACCAGACGGATGCCGAGATTCTTGCGGTCGGTCTTTGCTCTTCGCATCACCACGGAAGAGCCGTCTCTCCGGACACACAACGCGAGTATAGGATTTCGCGAGAAACACGGCAACGCAGCATATCCTTGGATCCCAACGAACATGCAACCGTGACGAATCCGTGAAACAGCGAAATCCAACACCCCATCACCAAGTCAAGGACAAGGCATCCCCCAAACAAACAAACTGGCTCATCCACGCCGCAGGATCCTCACTTGTGCCTCCAAGGTGGAGCATGTCCGACAGAACAAGCATGTCCTGATTTGGTTGTTCTTGCTTTCTCGCGCGGGTTTGCCGGCAGATCCCCCTCAATTCTTGACCATTGCCCACATTACTGGTGGGCTTCCTTGACGGAGAGAGCTACAAGGGGAGAGGGGAGACGGGGCCGTGCGTGTGATGACGAAACACTGGAAATCCTTTGATCTTCCGAATTCGTGCTTCGCTGTCCGGACTCTCGCCAAGAACTGTCAGTCGACTTGTCCAAGGCTTGTTACGACTCGACTCTAGACGATATGCTGTCGCCGAGCTTTCATCCCGCCTACTGCTGCTGTCAAGCCATGTCAGTCATGGCTGGTAATGTCAAGTCACGTCGCTCAATGACGGATCGAACGAAGATGGTCATGAATTTCTTGCCATGCCAGTCCATGGCCGCAATGACACATCACAGAGAGCCGCTCTGGCTTCACCAATGAGCAAGGCGCCACCATCTAAGCACATCCGGTTTCTTCCCCAAAACCGAAACAGGGGCAGCGGTTCTCTGGAAATCTCTACGCATCCGCAGCACTACCTGATGTGCCTCGGGTTCCAGCGAGAACCCGCAGCGAGCCGGACGATGTCGACCTGTGTCGAAAGACCCGGGACCTTTTCCCAAGAGGGCATAGGCTTGCCGCTCTCCAGTAGTCGTGGAAATGTGAAATGGAGACATGAGCGGCGCCCATTTGCGTTCTGAGGCTTCCCAAACACATACAGGCATAGTCCGTCCGCACATTCGCCATGTCCCTCCGGTCTCAAGCTCTTGGAGAATCGGTCAGCGGTAATACATCTGGCCCTTGCTCACTCGCCCCAGCCAACGGCAGCCTCACACGGCTCGCGTTTGAGGATCGACACCATCCTGGCGCTGTTCTCAAATCTTTTACGGCGCGACATGGGATGGTCCCTGCTCTTCCCAGGAACACTCCCGCTGCTAAACCTTGTCTAACGACATCGTCGTTCTCGTCGACGCCGAGCCCAAACAACCGTGAAGATCGTTAGACCTCGCCGTCCCACCCCTGGCAGAAGATCTCGTTGCTCCCCCACAGCCACGATTTGCAACGATCTACCAATCGGAGCTTTGATCACCATTGGCTTGTTCATGCGTGATCCATAATGCTGGCCCATGATGGACATCTTTGCCGGAGGAACAACAGGCGAGCTGGCTCCCGGCGCGGCGTTTCCCTCCACCGGGGCATCGCTCTAGACCCGCCGGCCCCTTTGAAACGGCTGCAAGCCAATCGCATCTTCGCAAGAGTCGTCGTCGATGGCACGCGCAGCCTACGTCGTCTAGTCGTCAGATAACTGCTTCAACTGATGTTTTGCTAGGAAGTCGGGAGTCAGCAAACAGGACGGACGCTTCATTCAGGAGCACGCAACGGCCGCGATCCCTGGCGCCGACTCCTAAGAACCGAGCCCGTGAGTTGCCAAGACCTATCAGATGCCTTCCAAGACTGTCCAGAATCTGTCATCCAGCGAGTATCGACAAACTCGTATATAAAATCACTCGCATGTCCCGTCAAACTCTCGTCTTCTTCCCTCATCAGCATCTCATCTTCTCCTCAGCCTTCCTGCATCTGCCTCTCTTTCCCGACACGAGCCCGGAGCTCCTTGACGGCCTTGTTCACAATAATAATCACTCAACCTTTTTGAGTTTTAGATTCGACTATTAGCCAATCTTTCCAACCGCCAAAATGAAGTACGCCTCTTCCGTCGTCCTCGCGGCTTTCGCTGCCACCAATGTCTTCGCCCACGGCGTCATCGACAGTGTTCAGGGTGCCAATGGCGTCACTCTTCCCGGCCTCTCCTGTAAGTCACTTTCTGCCCCACAGGCTATCGGCCCGGGCCTTTATTAACACGTCCTAGTGATTGATGGAACACCTCGCGACTGCACTTCTCCCCGCTGCGGCTCTGAGGCCGACACCTCTATTATCCGTGACCGCGAGCTCGGCACCGACCGCGCCTCTGCCCTCGGCCGCACCCAGGGTGGCGGTCCCGTCAACGCCGCCGCGATGATCCAGACCTTCATGAACGGCGCTGGCGGCAACACGACCGCGATCAAGGAGGCCCGCGCAGTCCACGAGGCCAACATGGCTCGTCGCAACGTCAACATCGCCGCCCGCCAGAACGGCGAGGGTACCAAGACGCCCCAGGGCACTGTCGAGACCGGCGTCAAGGCCGCCACCGGCATGGCTGCCAGCAAGGGCATGCCCACGACCGCCGACGACGGCACCATCAAGATGACCTTCCACCAGATCAACCAGGACGGCGCCGGCCCCCTCACGGCCGACATCGACGGCACCTCCGGCGGTACCGACCCCAGCGCCTTCAAGACTGCTCAGGTCACCCAGAACGTCCCCGGCCTCGGCATCGGCGGTCTCTCGGGCGCCTCTACTATGGACTTCAACGTGGTCGTCAAGATGCCCGCCGGCATGACATGCGAGGCCAACGTCGGCGGCGCCAGCAACGTCTGCATCGCCCGTCTCCGCAACGCGGCCTTCCCCGGTCCCTTTGGAGGGTCTGTCGCCTTCACGCAGTCCGCAACCGCCCGCAAGCGCGCCGTCGAGTTCAAGCTCCGCAAGCGCGCCGAGGCCCGCGCTTTCAAGGCCTAGACATCGTTCCGCCAACCGGCGCGGGGAGCATCGGGGGAATAGTCTACGACGCTACGACGCGGCAGAGAGATCTCCTGTTTCTTCTTTTTTTCGGCCTCGTGTATCGACGGGCCGCGTTTTCACTCTCATTTATCGTCCTGTTTTTTATTTATTTACATGATATCCTGTGGATACGTTTGGGGAGATATCCTTGTGTATAATCCTGCCCTGTAGGTAGCGACTCGATGAAACCATGATGCTTTGTGGCTCTTGAAAACGGGTGTTCTTAGTGCCCTGCTTTTCATGTGAATGTTTCCGATCGCGGTTTGCTCAAGGTCGGAAGTTACCTTTACCGGCCAGCAGTCTATCTTCGTCCAATTTTCTTTCCGGCCCTCATTCGAATGACGACTCGACTTGTATGCATCACTGGCTTCTAGTGAACGGGAACACTCCGGCCTGTTGCTTGCACGAGTCAAACCCAGTCGCGTACGCCGGTCTTCCGCCCACCCCTTTTCCCTTCGTCCGAAGTCTCTAACCGAGCCGGTCTAACAGAGGTCGTACACCCATCCATCTCCTCTCCCAAAACGGGGGGGAAAAGAGAAGATTTTCTTTTTTTCGTTTTCAAAACCCCCTCTGTCGACTCTTGTAGCAGGAAAAAAAATCGACCTTTGGGGGGCCCCTCGCGTCACTGTCTTTCTCGTTTCTCGAGACTTTTTTTTTTTTCCTTCAGTTTTTTTTTTTTTTTTTCACGGCGTATCAGACGAACAAACCCTTCCCGGAGGCAGCTTGGTAAACCGTAAGGCAGAGTTCGAAAAGCGCAAAAAAGAAGACGTCAGATTTGACGCGACACCCCCTTCGAACCAGCACACACCCCTGGCTCACACCGCGGTCCCTGTAACCTTCTGTCCTATGAAACCTTCGAGGCAGCCTCATTCTCCCGAGGGAGGGGAAGGGTTTGGGAGCGAGAGGGCGAAAGTCAAAATAGAAACAAGAATAAAAACCCCCGAGACGAAGGGGGGGGGGAGCTGGCTGTTTCTGGGGGCAGAGAGGGGGGAACGTGGCATGCAAGCGGGGATGTTGAGTTTATGTTCTTCCTATCACGCCGCGGAGGCTTGCGGGTTGTCTCAACTGTCCGAAGTCCGGGACTCTTGGGAGGTAAATTTACGCCTCCGTCACCCTAAGCTTCGTTCCCTGGGACGAGGTCGGTTGCGCGTGTGTACGTGAAGGCCTGAAACAGGATTCTCAAAGTAAAGCTTTACAGAGAGACGCAGGAATATGTCCACCCTCGAATCCACTCCATTTACTACTTTGCTTCTTTCGTATATCCCTTGGTATACATCGAATTATGGCTGAGGCGTCTTTGTCGTCGCTCATCCCGTTCCAAATGTTTCCCCCAAGACTCGTCCGACGTCCAATAACCGAGGTCGTCAATGTCAGACGGCTCCTGGGACCAAACCGCATCGCAGTTCTGCTGGGATTTCCCAAACCCCACTTAGCCCCCCCCCCGCAGACGTCTCCTCCTCCTCCTTCTGAGCGGCTTCCTCCTCCTCCTCCTCCTTAACAGACACTCTCTTATACGTCCGCCCGAGGCGCTTCGACTTTGTCCTCTTCTCCATCGTCTTTTGGCCGTGCATCCTCGCGTTTTACAAGTAATTCCGTGCCTACCGGCTTCTTTCTCTTCTTGCCAAACGGGTTTCCGCGACGCCGGTACGTACGCGCACCGGCGGACCCGCAAACCCCACCACGACGACGTCGTCCGCTTCAAACCCCACCGAGTGCTCGTCGGCGGCGGCCCCACCGGCGCCGACTCCCCACCGCGGCACCGGTATTCGGCCCGCACAACGGCGGTGGCCTCGGCATCGACGGCGGCGCGCGCCGACCGTCGCGCCGTAACGAAGCCTCTTGCCCACCTTGAGCCCCCGCGACCAAGAAACACGTCGTCCTTGAACCCGGACGCGTTGAAGTAACGGAGGCCCGCGCAGATGGGATGACGGACTACCGCCGGCTCAGGGGGCGGCGGAGGGTCAAAAGGGCCTCGACGACGGTACGGAGCTCGAGGCTGCGCCCTTTGCGGCCATTTCGAAGCTCGGCATGGTGTGGTAAGTGGACGGTGGTGCTGCTGCTGGGTGCCGTGACGGGTAGATGTCAGGGAGGCTCAACATGCCATGCACAATATACAGATCGTCGAGCATGTTCATGGGGAGGAACCTCTCGTCCGATTTGGTGAACTGGCCTCCCCCAAACGAATCAGGGACGCGTTCTTTGAGGTCTTTTTTGGAGCCTTTGACGGACGAGGCTTTTTTTATTTTATTTCTTTTGCCAGACATAGCCCGGCAAGGGTCCCGAGAGCTGATTTGACTTCCTTCTTCGGCTTCGAGAGAAGGCTCTGGAATCATCATTCCGTCAGCGAAGTGATCATAGGGCTCATAGGGCCATTCGGCTTAGATGGTCGGCGACTTTTGAAATTCGTCTGGAAAGAATTATCGCATTGCTCTGCAGATAGCATTGCTGTTATACCGCCTATACTCAGGGCCGCTGGTGCGGCAGGACTGGAGGGCTAGCTAGTACTACCATCCCGGTTCTAGCTCACCGGCTGAGCGATGCCACGCAAGACTGGGAGAAACTTGGTGTTCCGTGCAGACTCTGCCACGACTGACAAGCTCATAATCCGGTCTGGCGCAGGTACAGTGACGCATATGATGGTTTCTAGCGAGGTATCCCGGCCCTTCTTCCTCTCGTTGGCCCGGCTGCTACCGAAAAGTCTCCCGAAGGGCTGCTCGGACTCCGTTCGCCGTTCTTGCTTGGCGTACTTCTCGGCAAAACAGAGAAAATGACCGTACGGCGTCTGACTCGGGCGGCAACGGCCAAGGAGATGGGCGTTTCCGCCGTGCGCGCCACGGACGAAGATGGGCCACAGCCGGGGGGGGCGATCTGAACCCGCCGCGCGACGAGGCGCGGGGGTCAGCTATTCGACGCCGGGCCGGCCGGGTCCCCGTCGCGGTTGCGGGGTGGGGGCCGAAACCGTCTACGTGATGGGGCACCTTGTTTCGCGGCGAACGCTCTCGAGTTTCGTGCGGCGGTCGTCGCTCCCCTCGCGCGCGCTGCGGGGACCAGCAGTTATTTTCCTCGGGTACAGCAGGCACGCGGCGGCTGTTCCGTCACCTGTCGAGCCGGAGGGGCGACTACGGCTACGTCCGGTCGTGGAAGGACGAGATGTACCTTCGACGCGGAGCAGAACGGCCCGGGGGTGATGGAGAACAAGCTGGGGGAGATGGCGACCATAGATGATGGTCAAGAGTGGACCCCCCCTTTGCTGGTGTTCAAAACTTTGCAGAGGTCGTGCCTCTAGCATTAAACAGGTTCATGCAGTACTGGACGGAGCCTTCCCGGGACGAAGCCCGGGATCGGGGGTAGAGGCTGGAGAGGCGCAGGACAGTTGGGTACACACATATATGTCCGCCGGCAAGTACTAGACTATAGACGGTTGTCTTGCTTATGCAGAGGCCGCATTGTCCTATCGAAGAGCAACTCAGTTAATGAAATCTTGGTTGAGAAAGCAGACCCAGGATGTGTTCCAGTAAAAGCCGTGCTTTGGAGGTGAGAGGATATCAGAATGGACATACATGGGCCTTGTTGTAGTGATAATATACACCCAGTCAGTCCGCCCCATCAAACAAACTGTTCTTATTGTCAAAATCAGAAGTGAGTCCAGTGTTGAGCGATTGACTTCTATGCGTTTGCGGAACCCAAATTTGTGCATTTTGATGAACGCTCATGTTGCGGAAGGGGGCACGGGGAAGTCGCGGCTCCCGGCGGTCTCCGCATCTCCAGGCGGGTCTCGGCGTGTAACCGGGGCGGCAAAACATGTCCTGACACTCCGAAACCAGCATCAAAGCATCAGCATGGCCGATATTGGAAAAGGACATTGGAAATCGCGGCAACCTCGGAGTGTTTCTTTTTCTTCTTCTTCTTCTTCTTCTTCTTCTTCTTCTTCTTCTTCTTCTTCTTCTTCTTCTTCTTCTTCTTCTTCGGTTCAGGCGGATCGGCCCTCCTTGCTTCGCATTTCCGTCCGGTCAACTTTTTTTTTTCGCTTCGCCGTTCGACTGCAGGATTCTCCCTGAAAGCCGCAGGCCCCAATCGCGCGAAAAGCGTCGAAACCGCCCTTTGCTCGGTAATGGCGGTCAATAACATCCAAAGGGCTCGTCGCTTGACTCTTTGACGGGCGCGCCCGAGGGTTCCTTTAAGTTCCTCAGCTAAACATTCAAGGAATGTACCGCAAACCTGACCGCAGTTTACTTACTGCCTGCCGTAGTACCTTCGCAGAGACCCTGAAAGGTGAAGCGTTCAGATTGAGCCATGGTTGGAAGTGACCTCCATGGCCAACAGGAGAGGTATGAAGCCGAGGGCGTGAGACGCTCTTTGGCAACACTGGGGTTTCTCATTCCGTAGGAAACCCCCAATTCACCATACGAGGATGCATCAGACCACTACGCGATTTCCACGACAGGGCCCGGATCACCGACTGGCGCAGAGCTTCCGCAGAACCCTGGAGGGGGGGGGGGCTTTTCGTCCCGCAGACTAATACGCTCGTGCGGGATCCCGGATGGACGGGGCGGGGCGTCTGGAACAGCTGACCAACCGACGAGACTCGAGCCGCATAACTCAGTGAAAGTGGCCAGCCAGGAGAGTTGAATGATGCTAGTGAGACAGTGACATGACATTGATGGCACTTGGGCCCCCCCCCCCCC
>NWBT01000039.1:1345577-1364577 GCA_003386485.1 Colletotrichum lentis
CCCCTCCGTTTCCTTCTTTCTCGACCTGGTAAAGGTGGTAAATGTCTGACACGTTCTATAGGGCCCAATGCAGACTTTGCGTTCAAACCTCAGCTGGCCGCCCCAGGCGGGATGATTCTATCGACACTGCCCCTCATGGACAAGAGCCGCGGGTACGGGTTCGTCAGCGGGACTTCGATGGCCACGCCATACGTGTCGGGTGTCTATGCCCTGATCAAATCTCGGTTTCCGTCTCTATCTGTCGACGAGATCTTTGCGCGCATGCAGACGACCGCCAAGCAGGTCAGGATGGCGGATGTCGACTTGACGGCCCCCGCTATCCAACAAGGGGCCGGCCTTGTCCAAGCCTACAAGGCGCTCTTTTCGAAATCGGCCATCTCCCCGGGGGAGTTCAAGCTGGTCGACGGCTACGGAGCCGCGTTCACTATCGGCAACCCCTCAGACGACGATGTCATCTACACCTTCACGAATATTCCTGCCGCTGGGGCGGTGGCCTTCCCGGAAGGTCGGAGCCGCTCCCCGGAGGTTGACTACATCCCTCGGTCGTTCTCGGCAAATATCCAGTTCGTACCCGGCGATAGCGTGACGGTCCTTGCCGGTTCTTCACTTGATGTGTCGTTCCTGGTGGACCCCCCGTTCGACGTAATAGATCCCAGCCGAATCCCCGTCTTTTCCGGCTTCATCGGCATTGCCTCGTCTAGCAACGAGACCTTCACCATCCCTTACATGGGCCCGGCGTACAACTATAGCAACGCGCCTGTTGTCGGATTGTCGACCATCACGGAGGCGCAGCGATCCGACGCCCTGACGCCGTCACGCGACCCGTTCTCTGCGCCGCAAGTCTTCGCCAAGGGCGAACAGGTCGACATTGGCGACTATCGTGCATTCTCGTTTCGGCATTCCGATTATCCCGTCGCCTGCTTCACGACGCTCCAGCCGGTCCAAAAGTTCCGCTTCGATATTGTCCGCGCCAGCACCAACCTCACCCCGACCTGGTACGGCTTCGACCCCGACGTCAGGCTGGACAACCTGACGGAGACCACAATGGCAGAGAACATCACCGTCGCAGGCGTCGCCATCCTCGGCTCAATAATGGTTCAGGACGGATGGCTCCCGCAAACGAATTATCAGGCAAGCTGGTCCAACAGCATATTGGACGCCAGAGCCGCCAGAGCACTGGGGTTGAAGAAGGGGTCCTACCGAGTCCTCTTGAGGTGGCTTAAATTCTTCAAGGACGAAGATGATGCTGACTCTTGGGACAGCTGGATGAGTGGCGTCGTTGATGTCTTGGAAGACGTTTTTTGACCCGACACCGCCCGGGATGGTTTCCTGGCTGTGCGCTGGCCGAGCGTGGTTCATGAGAAGTGTTTGATGATCGCGATCAAGCAAAAAGAAAACAAAAAAAAGGAAAACCCCCGTCCCATAGATTTCGGTTGGCAACTTCACTCAAGCCGGCAGGGATCAGGTTCTGCGTCTGTCGTGTGTCCTCAGACGTGCCCGCAGCAGCTCGTCTGGCTATCCTGTCGGGGAATGCTGTGTGTTTCAACCCTGAAAGACGCAAAGATGTTAGCAAAGCTCTCTCGGCTTGTTTTGTAGTGGTTTGGTAGTCATTGATACAGTATCCTGAAGAAAAGGCAGAAGATAGGGGGACTGAGTAGAAATAAGTAGTTCTGACGGTGACCTGAACGTGACCCCATGTTTCTGACTTGACGCCTATGTTCAAGCACAATGAGACTCGTTTGCCAGCTATTTAACCAACATTTATTTACTTGGCAAAATCCAACACCATCATTTCAATATGGAGTCAGGTCGTCTAACGTTAGGTAGTGTTTGCAGGCGACGGCAGAAAACCGTTCTCAACTTACTTCCAAGGCTGAACAGCAGCCCGCTGCCCTGCCCACCACCGAAACACTCCCAACCACAAAAGACACATTCCTCATCAACTGTCATGATAAGTATTGCTGGTTTCCCCATCTAGATGGTCTTGGGCCTGCATGCCGATACTGCTCTTGAATCTCCGCAACCACTCGAGGTTATCTGCCGAAGTCTGGTTCCACGGATCGCCGCTGGTGAAAAAGTCAGCAGCCGAGAAAACACCCGTCAAAAGACGGGGGGCACAACCTCTTCATAAACGATGAACCGCGCTTGGTGTTGAATCTCCTGGTCCGACGGAACATGGCAGTTCGGGTTGTTGGGGGACATGGTCGCCGCCACCCAGCGTCGAAGCTCTTGTGCCAACCACCTGTGGAAGTTGGCATCGTTGAAGAAGGCGTAGTTCCGTTTCACCATCGACAACTGGGTGTGCAAACTGCGACCGTCCGACTCGGTGCTTCCCGGTCTGTGCCATGGCATAGTGGTTGCCGGAAGGAAGGGTCTCGATAGGGATTCGAAGGGCTGTGGGAGGTCTGTCGACGGGGACATTGCGTGATCCCTGTGATACGAAACGAACTCCGCGCTCGCAGGTTGTCTGAAATTGACATTTGCTGGCTGAAATATAGGGGGTTTGTCAGTAGCCATGGTTGAAGTCTTACCCAATTCGGACTCTTCATCGAAAGGAACTACAGCCACGTCGTGAAAACTGGCTTGTGTACCGGAGCCAGTCGACGTAGCCAGAAACCTAGAGGTCTCGAAGGGCACTTGTATTCCAGTGTAGGCTCTATCCCCATTGAATAATTGTGGCTGCGTTGACATGCCGACAGAGAATTCCGCCTGCGAAAGGCGCTTCCTCGACCGGAATGGGAAAAGCCACCTCGTCGATGAGCTGATGAGGTTGACCAGCCAGTTTTCGATCAAATCCGCAGGAGAGAATCCCCAGCTCTTGCCTAGCCGCGTAACTATCTTGCAAGCCTCGTTCTGCAGGTGTTGGTTGCTGAGAGCATTCGGGCCTGAGTCTCTACGCGCCTCGACAAATCCGTCGAGTTGTGCCTCGCAGGGGCACCCTTCGAAGAGGCTGTATTTGCCCTTGATCTGGAGCACAGACATCATGCTCTCGGCCCGGGAGCGTATAGGGCCGAACCGGGCCTCTCTTGTGATGTCCTCTGACGATGTAATCAGGTCGCGTAGCCATGATTCACACTTCACCCCCAGGTGTCCTTCTGACGCCGAGACTTCAGAGGCGAACACAATCCTGCAGGCCTCGAGTTGAATCTCTCTGTTGTTGGGCAAGTTCCCCGTTCGATCGAAGAAAAGCCGCAGGAAGTGGTTCAACTCGAGCGTGAGCAGCTCGTAGGCATTGCGCGGCGATTCTGGGGGCGTGCCACTGGCCTGGTAAGGGAATGGCGAGAAGCGCTCGAACTCTATCAGATCTTCCGCCAGTGTTAGCCTGAGAAGTCTCGAACGTGGTAGTGATCGCTCACATGGCGGGACGGAGTTTTCCACCATGTCAAACACCGCGTCTTCGAAACCCCAATCTCCTTTCCAGTCAGCCATATCAGATCCCATTTTGAAGTGATCGGCTAGGTGATCGGCTCGAATACTCCAGGTATCAAAGGACGCGCCACAGAAGCCGCAGCGAGATCGTATATCCAGAACGGTGATTTTCCATAGCTTGGCAGACCAGTCCAAGAGGCCAGAGTTATGAACCAGCTTCATGTGTTGCTTGAGGTGGTCTTTCCTGTTGAAGGTTTTCTCTTGGCAGGAAGAGGGATTATGGCTGTCAATGTGTGCAGGAGACGGGTCAATCTCGCCGCAAAATACGCAACAAGTTTGGTTCGTGCCGGGGTCAATGTCACGAGGTCCGTTTGGCGAACAAACCCACCTCTCTAGCGGCATATGGAGAGACTTTTCATGACGCTGCCAGTCGTGTTTGGTTCTGAAAGTCTCGGTACAGAACGTACACTGATACTGATTGCGCGGGTTGGCGAGTGATGTTCGCTTTGGACGCCTCCGTTGACGTGCGCGGCTGCGAAGCACGGGACGCGGATTTCCAGCAGAGTTTTTCGAAGCATGGGAATAGGCAGAGGCAAAGGAACCCCCGCTAGAGTTTCCGGCACTACTTGCAGACGACGTGTGGTACAGTGATCGCGGCGGTTCATCATCGGTGAAGCTGGTGTTGTAGCTGTCGTCTGCACCTATGACGAAGTGATTAGATACGTGTCGCGGGTAAGAACCCCGTTCGGAAGCCGTTCTTTGAGAGGGACATAACATACCTGAAGAGTTGGCATGGCTAGACGCCATAGCACGAGCGATAGCGGTGACGGTGGCTGGTTCGTGTTCCGGAGGGGAATCAACCCACCGCTCAAGGGGATTCGAACTCCGATATCGAGGGCTGCTCCGAGGAGCTGGTGTCCCTGGCCTTCTAGGAATAGTGACGGGTCCGGTACTGGTCTCGGCATTCCCCGAGTACGGCGAAGTCGACCGGTGGCGGCCTTGTACCTTGCCGCGTCGGCGGGCGTTGATAAGCCAGTTTGTGATTTGAACCTTGCTGAGGCCAGTCTGGTGTTGCAGTATCCTTTTCTCCTCTTCGCTTGGATACGGGTGTAGGTTGTGCGAGGAGAGCCATTGCCGTAGTATACGGGTTGAGTCCCGAGAGAACCTGGTTCCGATCTTGGGTGGTGGAGGGGTCGATGAGGTGGACGCCGTTACAGGCTCGAAAAGGCCACTGGATCTCCTTGGAACGTCTGTCGTCGGCGGTCGCTGTGCTTCAGTTGATGCTGTTCGACTGCCCTGCATGAGGTCGTTGATGGCATGGCCGACAAAGTTCGGGTGGGTGTCCAGAAAGCTACACTCGCACCCAAGAGATGCGCAGGGTACACAACAACCCCGAGATTCGCCTTGCTGTGCGGCCTCACATTGATATCCCCAGGCAGTGCAGTTGACACAGGACGCAAGGGGCGTTGTCCAACTGGTTGTAACCTCGTCGTCAATGTAGTCCAGGGCGCCATTGAAGACATGTGGAGAGTTTTCCCCGCTGGACAGCTCAACGGCATGAGGAGGCAGGTTGTTGGCGCTGGCCATAGGGCCCAAAATCAGGTCGGGCTGCGAATCATGAGATAAGAAAATCTCGGCGAGGTTGACAAATGGATTCGTCGTCGACGACGACACGGTGTCAGCTGGCTCGCCCATGCTCACCAGTTACGCCAATACTTTCGTTGCCTTTGACAACCCCTGCTTGCGTTGTGTCTTCGATATTAGCGACGGTATGGTCAAGGATGTCACTCTGACCATTTCACTACACCGACTGATAGGGCGACGATAGGGTGGATGTCTTGCCGCAGCTGAGACGAATATCACTACGAGGTAATATGGTAATATGCACAAGCAAGAATCAAAAAAGACCTGCTGCCGGAGCTCAAACGGAACGGTTATGCATTGACATAACAGAGGGTCCACTGATTTCTCCTCCATGATTGGCTGTTCGGCATGTGTCAAGTGCGCCTTTCACTAAACCCCCATCGGCCGAGTCCATCGACTGATCAGTCTAGTTGAACAGGTGGTTAGGCTTGGTGCCCGGTCCGAACCTGGAACCTGCGTTATGATCAGCACTGTATTCTTGTCTGTAGGCTGTATGTAGCCCTGCTTGCTGTGGATGACGCCGTTGAGTTCAGCCCCCCACCCCCACCGGTTCATCGTTCGTTCGTACGTTACCCACTGAGTAATGTCCGATTTCAAATCAGCTGACTCATTAAACTGGTCAAAGGTCACGAGGGATATGGCCTCCCACACTCCTATACAAAGGGGGTTCTAAACTAAAGATCTAGTCTTTAGATAGGCTCAGTTCCTCCCGAAACTAATAGTGAGGAGGCTTGTGCCATAAAGGTGCCATTCCATGAAAGCCAACGTTCCGGAAAAGAGTGGAGGCCCCGGATCAAACGTTTGCTTACTGTGAAACCTCAACGTCCACACGGTTGCTGCGTAGATGCACATGCCGGCAACGAAGTCCTTCGATCCATGTTCCCACAGATAGCTGGTTCGACGACTTAGTAGGAGTTTCCGTAGCAATTGAAACACTTTGGAACAACGTACAACTCAGATTCTGGCATTGTCCCCCGTTGTTTCGGTGTCAATAACGAAGTATGGCGACCTTGCGACACAAGGGTGAAAAGTGGCGCCGTAGCACACACGCACGTGTAGAGGGCCTATTTGCACGCAGCGCGCCAGCTATTCGTACATCATTGGAACTCGTTGCCGTGGTATCGGTCATCTTTTTTACCCTTGCTAAGGAAACCGGATAGTCATCTGGTCGAAAACCAGCGATACCAACAAGTCTTGCCCGGCAAAAGACCCTGGCGGCAATCAGTAAGGTCGCAATGGCATACAGCGTCCAAATTTCGGCGATGGTCGGGTTTATCTTCATAACCAATGGGTCTCGCGAGCAAAATGCTCATTTTACTACCACAGCGTAAGTATCATTGACAAGGCAATCCAGGACTGTTGGATGGGATAAAGACACAGAATCTGCCTCCTTTTGAAGGTGAGGGGATCTATTCAAGAAAGACTTTTGAGTTGCCGGCAAGCCCCTGGCAACGGTGATGGTTTAGAATTTGCAACAGAAAGGTTCTTTATCGTCAAGGCAACCCGGATTCCAAACGACCCTAGTCGTACTCGTTCGGAATGTTCACAAAACATCTGCACTATAAGTAAGGTCTATCGAAAGCCTGCAACCCATGGCTCGGAATCATCTCAATGAGGCCAAGTGAAATAGGCAGTGCTGTTTCTTATGCGAGTAAAAACACCAAAACAACCTAATAACTGTCAGTTTGCTGTGTAAGTAAATATCTCAGGCACGAGAAGAACTCGGAATGCACCAAGACCTGCGAGGCCTTACACTTGGTTAATATCACGCCGTTACCAACTCGCTTCACTGGCAGCGCCCCACGATGGCATGCATATCTTCCCCTAGAAGTGTTCTTGCGACTAACTTTGCTACAAAAAAAAAAAAAAAGACTCGTCATCTATTAGGTGGCTCGGTCGGGCTCCTCCGGCGTCACATGCTCAGAGTGTTGCGACAGCCCCAAACCTTGTGAAGTTTGCTAGCTGCGACCTTTTTAGGTTCTCCTGAGTCATTGCTGTGCAGTACTGGTAACATGCTGCCAAAGTCTACTATTAAAGTGTTTATTACCCAGTCTTGGAAGTTAATCATCTTGGAAGCAAACCATCTATAGCAAAGAGAAAGGCAACATCCCCATGAGTAATGACAAGCGCGCAGCTCGCTGAGCTGGTCGGAAACTGTGATCCTCGGCTTCTACATAAGTGTTGCACTGTCCTATTGGCCATATAAACCATTCATGAGATTTTCTGATCGCCCAAGATCGATTTCTCCGGCTTCTGGCCTCGAACGGCTTTCTAGAACAGACCCCAGATGGGAACTTCAAGCCGAACCGGGTCTGTATTAAACTCGCAAATCCAGAGTTCAACGTGCTCACCGACTTCCGGTAAGCATTTTTTCTAGCCATATGCCACTGAATTCTTTTCTCACCATGTTAGTTATTTGATTTCCCAAAATGCATGTGGTCTCATGCCTGAACACCTAGCCGGGAGGGGCTACAAGAATCCCGCTGAGCCACACGACACCGTGGTCAAAAAGTCCACCGGCCATGATGGAGACCTTTGGTCGTATCTGAAGGAAAATTCAAGTATTGGGGAGTCGTTTAATGTTACCCAAAAGCTCTCCACAACCATGGAGCCAGCCTGGACAGACTATATCCTCCCCAAAATCCTAGAATCTGACCCCAAACTTCCGCTCTTAGTTGACGTAGGCGATGGCATTGATCAGGACCTTTGAAGGTTTACAATATGTATCCGGAGGAAGCCTCGAGGCCAAACCTCGAAGATCTTCGAGAAGTCATTGCTGAAGCGGACGCAAAGTCGATCATTCCCGACACCGTCGACAAGCTGGAATACGACTTCTTCACGCCACAACCAGTAAAGGGTGAAGTTCCAAACACACAGCTTCGCAGGGTGTTGACTGTGTAACAGATTCACGTACATATTGTCAACGTCATATCGTTCACGACAGGCCGGATGAATCAGCTGGAGAAATCTTGCAAATGTGAAAGAGTGCAGTGAAGCCTGGTTACAGCAAACGGCTCATCTACGATCATGTTCTCGACAACCAAAAACTTTCCTCGAGCGCCGCTGCGTATGGTATTGCAATGATGGTACATTTTTGTGGACAGGAGCGAGCAGAGAAACAACGGCTGGCGCTGTTTGACTATGTGGGACCAAACTCTGGAAGAAGCCACCGAGCACTTCCAGTGTAGTGAACTTGAATACCCGCTATCTTGAGACATAATGATACGAGCTCTAGTGCTATAAACGCCAGCTAATTTATTCCAACATGCTTTTTGGTGTACTGTTTGTGCATTGGAGAGTTTGGCGGACAGCGTCCATTGACTGGTCGTCTCTCAGTTCTATCATATTACCTGACAAACTAGATTTCAGGATCTCGATGTGCATCACGGATGGAGTTAGAAGGGTTCATAAGCATAGTAGTTTATAAAATTGATTACATGATACCTGAAGGAAAACAATGGCCAGATTGGCCCCCCCCCAAGATTGTCCGAAGCGGTCTACTAAGCACCACAATTAGAATGGTAGTTCGAACAATGTACCAAAGGCTCCTAAACTTCGCGGCTGACACATTTGGTACTAATAGCGTTTACAAGCTCTTCAACTCTACAACATCTGGCGTCTGTTGTTGCATGCCGTGAATGCTCTCGGGCCCGCCAATAAACTTGTCGCCAAACGGTTCGAATCCGTCGTCACGTCGACAGTACGTCTCGATGACGTTTTGGATGGGCTTGTGAGGAAACGGAACCATGATGCCCTGCCCGTGGTCCTTTCCATCAAGATACATAAGCTCCAGCTCCTGTTTCCCGGTCCATTCATATCGTTTCCAGGTTTCAATGTCATCCGGTGACCATCTTACATCCCCGGAGTACACATAGCTAGCCACCGACTTGGGGGCAGTGACGCAATCCTCCCCTCCCAGGATCACGGTGCTGCGCATTCCCACTTGCACGCCGTTGCCGAAAACGGCGGTTTCTTCTGGAGAGCCGGAGGCATAGTAGCCCGCCTCGACATTTCGCAAGCTTGGGGTCAGCATCTCCCGCCACATCAGAGACTCTCGCCAGCAGAGCCTCCGTGCGAGTGTGTATGCAGTCCCGGCATCTGTTGCGCTTGCCCACCAGATCTCCCACTCGTTGCCGCGTCCTGTCCGTCCGCGTATAGAGGGCGTCGGCTCCCTGCGAGTAAAGTTGAAAGCCACATCAGGGAGGTGTAGCAACAGAGAGACCGGGTCTATCAGGACAGTCGCGGCAACCCGCGGCGCGAAGTCTGCTCTTTGTAGTAGCTGCCCCATCAACAACGTTCCGTAACTGTTGCCAATGAGAACAAAGTCGTCCCACGTTCCTCTCTCTCCCGAACCAGGGGCGGGCTGAGAAGCTCGTTGTTGCGCGACGCATTTTACTATCATCTCACAGAGCTGGGGTGTTGGAGCGAGTGGGTATGTCGTAACGCGTGCTGAGATCGGCAACATTTCGACGGCGAGGATCCCGACATCCTTTGGTATGGTATGAAGCCAGAACATGTAAGGAATTAAACCAACGCCTAGTCCATGGATAAAAACGATCGGACGTTTTGTTGTAGACTTATGTGGGCGGTACCAGTACGACATTCCGTCGGCAGCGGAGTGGGTGAATGGCAAAAGGTTGACAAGTCGAACGGGAAAGACTTTGAAGAACGTCGAAACCGGCTGTTTGTAATAACGGTATCCTTGCGTAAGGAGATACAATGCCATCAGGTTGTCAAAGATTCCAATCACCTGATGAGAATACAGTCAGCAGATGTTCAGTAGGTAGAATCGAATGCAACCCATTTATCGTTTGCCTTTAGTTATCTGCGGTGTGTCGTTGTAGACTCCGTATACATACGAAGAGTGACAGTTAGAACTTGCAACTCACCATGTAGTAGAACAGGCTACGATGTTGAATTATCACAGGGTCGAAGGAAAGCCTCAATGCCTCGGCTTCCCCCCTACCCGAACGCAACTTGATCCCAAACTTCTCTTCCGCATCGTCGATGTATTGTTCGAGTTCAGCATTGATCTCTTTTGTGGGTCGGTTGGTCGTGTTGTCGTGTTCGAATAGCGCCCAAAGCAGCCAATCTTTCAGGTTTTCTCGACGAATATCCTCCATGTGAGCATTGAGCATCCACTTTCGTACAAAATCTTCTCCATCTGGCACAAGACTCAGCGCTTTATAAAAGAGACGAGCCCGCTGCGACCGGCTCATGGGGGGAGGCCGATAGGGTTTGTACGTCTGGAGATACCATCTATACGGGAGGAAGAAGAAGAGATAGAAGAGGATCTCGATGGCGGCAATCACCTCGATGAAAATGGAGACGGGGTGTCGGATGGCCTTGACACCACCAAGGGCGAATATAGCGTAGAAGTATGTGAGACCCAGTAGGCCAAGGTCTCTCATCATGACGATGAGAACACGTACAGCAATATATTGCGGCCATGTTTTCTGGACGATCATCGTGGGGTGTCGTAGATCTAAGATGGCGATAGCGTTGTCTTCTTCCGTGTGCTCGGGAATTCGGAGCAGAACGCTAATGCAATGCTGATTGAGCCGGCGGGAAACCGATTTCTCTCGGCCGTCGAACTCCAGAAAACAATGGCTGCCGTAGTGTAGTCGAATTGATTAGCGAAAATTGCGAGCCAAACGAGCTTTGGACGTCGGTTTATCTATCATTATTGCCGGCAGTGATGTGCCGAGAATCTACCAGATGTTTCCAGGCCTGATACTCCATACACTCAAAAAGCTTGAGAGAACTTGTAATTTCCCCAACCTCGAGAGCCGTCGGAGCCAGCTAGGCTTCTGTGACGTATGTCGAAGGGGATGAATCGTACGTGGCGACGCCAGAGTAGGAGCCAGACAACAAGCGGATCTCCGTATTCGCAAAGTAGAGAGTGGGAATAAAGGGTCCTTGACTGGTCATCGATGTGGAGATGAGTGAAGGCAATCGTGGTACTCTTGCATGATCATGCCGGCCACAGTAGTTTCAAACCGATTTGCCGCACTTTGGATGTGTTCATGACAGGATCTAGCCCTTTCGGAAATCTGTTGCGCGTCTGTCAACGTGGCTTACATTTATGTACTGTCTCAAACTGGCAGCCAATAGATTTAGTTCACTCGGCTGAAATGGTAATCAGAGAGCGACATACGTAGTACATCGTACCATAGCAGCAATAAACACCAGCCAAAACCAAATATGTCGGACCTTGCCAAGCATGTGGGGTCTTGTCGAAATCTGTATGGCCAAGACTCAGATTCCCTATTAGTGATCGGGGTCCATTGGAGTGAAGCATCTGAAGTCTAGTGGTTTTCGGTGTCATAGTTCATGTACTCTCAAGGTCTGGTTATGGGATGCCCCTGTATTCGTGTATTTTGCTGTCAAAGCAGACACAGTGCCGAAGGCCGCATGATTTCCGGCGTCCGGGGGGCGGCAATCGCCGTGTTCGTTAACTCGTCGTGTTCGCTTCGAGTTGTATCGTCTGGCAGTGACTTGCGCCCTCTCTCCCTTTGCCGTGGCAAAAGTGCCACCAGCTGCCCCGGAAATGCCTACGATACGGTACGATACGATATAAGAAGTGCTGTCATCTCAAAAACCGTCGACGCGTCACGTATGAAACAAGTATAATGCCACGAACTCCTCGGTAGGAATTAGCATACGAGAAATGTGCTCGCAAGGGAAGCTTCAGGGATTTTTCTGGGAGCCCCGTAACCCACGAGCCGCATCAAAAGGTTAGACAATCTATCCTCATGAGGCACTGTCTTTGCTACGATACATAGCGGACTACACAGAGTTACAAGGTCGGACGTGGGGAGCTCCGGGCTTCGGACCCGATTCGGCTGAACGTCCTCTCCCGCTTCAGATGTGCCTTAGAAGGCCCCTGCGCCCTCCAACGCACGAGTAATACCTTCATTCTCCATCCAACTTGTTCATTTCTACTTTCATAGTCATTCCTTCAAGGGGAACTAGCAACTGAACAGGAAAAAAAAAAGAAAGGAAGTCGCCTTCCCCGCCCTGCCCCTAGTGAGGTTTGAACAGCGCGCCCCAACATGGCCCAGTGAGGTATGAATAAGGGGTATTATGTTAAAGCTTTAACCAACTAGGCCACTCACGCCGTCATCGCTGGACTGGTGACAGGAACGACGATGGGATGGACCAAGTAGGTAGGTGCCGTTGAGGGGGCTGCGGATGGTTGCCTGGGTGCGGTGCGGCGGCATCAAGGTGGCCGTCCTCAAGGGAAGGTAAGCCACTGCAATATGGTTTCCAAGGATTCGCGGCCCTACAGAGCTGGAACCATTCTTGCTTAACGACTGCAGAAGATTGCTCCATAGCGCGAGTTTTAGTTGCCACAGTCCGTCCTTCAGACAGCCTACGAGTCCTATTTCTGCATTAAGAAAAGACGGACTTTTAATCAATGTTTAGGGAGTATTGAGCTTAAGCAGTTTTACCCCGCGCCTGCTTAACGTGCTGAATTCACTTGTTTGTTATACATACCCTTTGCCACTTCAACAACCACAAAAGGCTCCCTGCTCTGGATACTTTAACTTTATCTCTATCCGACATATTTGTTTCTACACCATAAGTTGCTCATGACCTTGAGTAGCCTATCTCAGGTGGATAAGTGTTGCGAATACAGGCGTCCTTATCAGAATCGGCCCAGTGTAGTCTAGTGTTGATCCAATCACTAGGGTGCCGTAGGTTCAAGACAATACTATTGAGGAAAGATGGCAAAGAGATCTTTTGATAGTTTGTTTAAACCTAGATGTCAAACTAGAACAAGGTGACTTGATTGCGCAAAGATATTGTTGTCAGCGACAAGTGGCAGGGGCAGTGTCTCAAGCCAGGGTCAGACTAAGAAATTGAAGAACAGGGCATTTTCTAGCATCAGCAACCGATCATTTCTCAGCCTTTTTCATCTTCGAGTGCTAACGAAGTAGCTCCAGAGGTCCCCATTAGTGAGAAACTGGAAGGAAGCATTGGTGCTTTGGAACGTTGAGGGACGGCTTCTTGACCGTCAACCGTTGTCTGCACGAATTCTTGCGAAAGGGTCCCATCAGTGCTGGGTTGTATCAGAATACTCGTTCTTTGGAGTAGCACACGTGACACATCGCCGCCACCGGTGTGCTGTGTGGCCTGTGCGCTCGAGCGCACGAGTACAGGATATGTTGAGAAAAGGTGCTTAGACACTAATAGTGTCAAAATGTATTCCTAGCTACCTGTAATGGTGTGCTGGGCTAATGATATTAATTAGTTCCAACTCGTCGCTCTGACGTAGATTTAGTCTGTTTAACTAGCCACAATTTTAACGTTGCCTTTTCGCGGTGAGCAAATCATGAGTACATTCCAATGTGAGAAACAGGATGGTCCGGCAGGAAATCAAGGTGTCAATAGAAATCCAGCCGTGCATCTTACGGAATCATAAGGCAATATTATCCTCGAGTCAACAAAGTCTAATGTAATTGAATATTGTAAAGGGGCTTGAATTAATCGTCTACTAGTTTCAAGGCTATGGTGGTGTCATGAAGCAAGACTGCTTCGTCAGCCATATCGTATGGCACGAGCCACACGTACCTTGTCACGTGATGGATCTCACGGGTATTTCAACCCGTACCTTCGTGTATGATAAATCTTGGAAAGATCAATCACTCTTCATACTACACTTCCTAGACGTATGGTGCTCATCAAAGGTGGTGTGTTGTTGACGTTAGATAATACGATCGTTGACTTAGGAAAGCGGGCAGTTGATGGCGCTGCAGGAGAACACATGGTCAGTCTTGGGTTCTCAACGGCGGCACACGATAATGTTCACGTACTTGGCGTCCTTCGCGTTGGCAGTGATGTCGGAGGGCTCGGGCTTCTTTCCGTTCACCTCACACTTGGCGAAAATATTGGGGACGATCTGCCCCGATGTCGTGCCACAGTCGATGTGGTACTTCTTGCCGCTGGCGCCTTGAACGTCGGTGTCGTGGCCGACGCTGACGTATTTGTCGACGACGCCGTCACCAGAGAAGTAGCTTCGCCTCAGAGTCAGTCGTTAAAGCTTCACAAGCTAACGGGGCAGGCATGGGGGAGCAGCGGCGAAGAGCAAGCTGTGCTTGGGGAAGGGAAGTTCTCACCATCCGTAGATTTTCACGTCCTGGCGGCTCTCAAGAGCAGGGGCGGCCTGGGCTCCAGCGACCAGGAGGGCGGCGGCGAGGGTGGTGAAGGCGTGCATACTGAATATTACTGGTTGGGGTTTTGGGGGAAAAGAGTGACTGGTTGACTGGAAGAATCGTTCTACTGTGGTTGGGGTTAGGGGGAAAAGAGTGACTGGTTTACTAGAACTGGCAAGAAGGATGTTGCAATTCCTCCAGCCTCTTCTTATACCAAGGTGCGCGGAGCTATCCTTCGTATTTGTCGATCTCTCTGTATTTGACTTCCACTCCCAGGCTCGATGTGGAGCATGCAATATGTTGCTTGACATTGCTCCCAATGCGGTAATGGACATCGCAGGCTGTGCAGCCTGTGCTTTACATGAGCCGTCAATCTCCATTTGCCGGGGAACCCGAGTCCAAGGATAGCTCAGCAGTGCGGAACTCTAATCCGCGGGTCTCGCAGCTACTCCCTGTGGAGAAGTCGGCAGAGCATAATAGATTATAGAACACCTCATTTCGACCTTGGAACCGTGCCCTTGTCTTGTCAGGAGACAAACAGCTGCCAATGTTGGTTGGGCTCGAAAATACACAGTCAAAGATTATGACGTCAACTGTCACCTAACCCAGTCACACATTCGAATCTTTATCCTTTATAAAGTCTTTGTATACGTTTCTGTTCATGTCTGAAGGAGTTGCGCGGTAGACCCTGATGACAACGGAAAGGAGGAAGTACATGACTCGAGTTGGTGGACTCGATGAGTCGTTTACTTGCGCGGGAGCCCGAGGACCTCGAGCAAGTGGACCTCAGGGCAGTGCTTGGATTCTTGGGATAGGTCACATGGAGAAATCATGGACACAAGGACATGGATCCTTGAGCGAGCGTTGTTGGCCGGTTCATCTGAAGACAACGTTCGTACCCAGCGCCGTGGTACCCCCGGGAGGAATAGCAATGTGACCATTTGAACCTTTCTCTTATTTCTTCGCCAATGCCCTACGCATATTCCATCAGGTGCGAATGGGCTTTATACCGCTCTGAAAAGTCTAAAAAACATTCTGGCTTTGCCCCATAATTGCTGGTTCTGTACAGGGTACAGAACAATCTTTACATAGTATAGACAGAGTAATCAAGTTTAAGATTGCTAGGCAATATTACTACCGTAACCCCTCTGTCATACCTAATGTCCATCGGCACCCGGTGGGAAAGTTATCGAGTTAATGAGCAGCAGCTTCTGGGCAATGGAATAATATCATGGACGTCAAGCTCGCTAGCCACTACCAAGCTCAGCATTGAACAGCCCATCGAAACGGTAACTCAGTATGAGCAAGAATGTGCCAAATTGGCGATGCCGAAACCGAACGCTTCAATTACTAGACTCTTTAAGGCGTTGTAATTTCCAAGAGCTTTGTACCCGGTGGCAGATTAAGGAGAGCCGCATGTGCTCCGCTGATCGCCCTTTGCGGATTAACCTTCTTACATGGTTCCACCCAGAGTCTGGCCGGGTCTGCATGGCATGATATGTGAAGACGCGCGGGTGCTAACTCAAGCAGGCATTTAGAGTTGTTCATGGCCCGATGGACGAAGAGGCGCGCGCCATGGCTCCGGGGGTGGAGCGGGGCAATCATGACGAGAGCGCACGAAGTCTTCGACATCGGGTCTTCGAAAAGCCTTACGTGTCTTGTGATGAGCATGGTGCGCAAGAAATCGAAAATATACGTCGTATATGCCTCTACCTCCTAGCTAACTATACAAAGGAAAGGGTCTGCTGGGATCTATTTGCCCAGGCGAACGAAAGCATCACAACTCGAATGAAACAGTGATGTGACCGGAATGACCCGATGAGGGCCGGGATAACCCGGGCATCACGACATATCTTCTATGAGGCACCTAGTCTGTACCGCCTAGGCAAGAGTGACGGCCTGGGCTTGGTGAAGCCCGTAACGAGTCCCTTCGGCGCCAAACGCACTGGTAATTGCGCTGTGCCTCGGCTGGGCAGAAGATACACTAAGCAGTATGCCGAACGACACGCGACATACCCCTTCGCATCACGCCCATGCCTCTCATCAAGTGCCCCTCGCTCCAACTCACATTCTCGAATCCGACTCCCTTGGTGGATCCCCCGGCGGATACGGATACGGGTGATCCCCAGCCATTTCGTGCCTCACGAACGGCTCCATCGGGTCCGCCGGCAGCTCTTGCACGTTCGTGCTCGACCGCGGCCTGTCGCCTTTGGAGGCCGCCGCATACCCATTCGCAGTCCTCTTCCTCCTGCGCCTCGAGAGACAGAACCCGAGGGCCGAACAGGCAGGCCGAAATCACCACGACCCCCGCACCGACACCAATGCCGGCCGCGGCGCCAGAGCCCAAGCCAGTTCCGGCCCCGGAGCCGTCGCCGTCCTGTCTTTGCCTTGGTACGGACCCCTCGCTTTGCACCGCGGTCGATCCTGGGTCTTGCGGAGTCGTCCTTGCGTCTTGCATATAGCCGACGTAGACGTCGATGTCGGGAAGGCGCCGTCCCAGACCTTGATCTGGACGCCGTGTGCGTTTACGTCACCAAACGTCTCGGTAACCGGTCTCTCTTCCTATTTGTGTCGTCCCGTCCGATACTCTGGTCACGGCGCTGATGGTCCACTTTCCGTCCCGCTGGTCGTGATCGTGCTGTAGCACGCCAGCGTGTTTTCCCACGAGTATCTCTCGTTCGTGCTCGTCAGGCACGAATGTACTAGTTGACTGTATAGGTTCCCGGTCAGCGGCCTATAAGCCATTCAGCACGGGGGGAAACATCATTGACTTGGATATGCACGATCACCGTATGGGTACAGAACGCCGGCGGCGTGAACGTTGTCGTGAGGGAGCTCATGGCTCAACTGGCCGGGAACAGCGGTTTCAGCACCTTGGACAAAGGGTGGAAGAAAGAGGGGGCGTCTGCTGGAATCTGTGGCTGGGGAGAAGCTGCAACCCGAGCAGAGCCAACGACCCCAAGCGGGCTTCTCGTTATCAAACATGATCAGCGGTGGCAGAAGCAACATCATCTATCTAGGCATCACACTCAGACCCTTGTACGTACGTTGTGTTGGCTGTGACGGCTCGGGTCAATTGACCAATTTTGCGGGCCAGGATGCAGCCAAGGGCGGCTCAGCGGCCGCGGTCTTGCGCTGTCGTGATATTGACCTCAAGCTATGACTGTTGGATCACCGGGAATACAATTTCGAAATACCTTGAGGAGACCTCGCTTGGGATCCTCCCCCAGCTGAGCAGCCCCCTCGGGGTCCGTTGCAGACATGAAGCCTTCCAAGCTTGTTTAAGGCGACACTTCCGATCTTGGTATTGTTCTAGTTCGCTGCCGTTTCTATAAGCTCTCCGGGGCCTTCTTATGTGATGCAGTGATACCTCGAAACCCATTTGCTGACACCTATATTAACTGCCTTGATGGGACTCGTTTATTCTGATTTCGCGAAACCCAGCATGGACTGGGCAGCCCAGTCCTCTCAAGTTTTTGTACGTGTAATAGCCACGCCCACAACAGGAATCATACAACCGGCAAACTGCTACCCTAGCGCTTCCTACCCCTAAGAAGGGTCGATTTCTTCAGGTTGGAACTCGTGGTAGATCTTGACATACTCCTCCTCCTCTACCTCCCCCTCCTCGACCACCTCGTCGTCCGGATCAGCCAGACAAAACAGCGCAGATATGACTTTGCCGCCGTCCTCGGCGTTGCCGTCGGCGACGTACATGATCTCGCCGGTAACATCCTTCCACCACTTCTCCGTGGCTAGGCAGATCTCGATCTCGGCGCTCGGACCGGCATCGCCGGTTTCGTTCTCTGTGTCATTCAAGCCGCCTTCTTCGTCGTCGTCGTCGGCGGCGGCGGCGGCGGCGGCGGGCATGTGTGCGTAGATGTGGACGATCTTGCACCCGTCTTTTTCCTTGACCCGGAGCACGTCGAACGGGACGGGCGCGCCTCCGATGCGCAAGTCGATGGCCTCCGCGAGCCTCTCGACCTCGGGCCTGTGGTCGACCATGGCGGGCTTCCGGACGGGCACGGGTGCTTGTTCCGCGTTGGGATCGGCGCCTTGCTGCGTGAACATTGGCCTGCCAGCTTTGACGCTGGAGATGATTCTTGATAGGGAAATCATGGTGTTGAAGAGAGGTCCCTCTGGTTGTATATGGACATTTGATGAGTCGTGGAGAGATGATTCACTTCAGACTCGAGACGAGCCGCTGCAAAGAGGGCATTGCTGGGATGCGTTGATGCTATTATCTCCGACACGTCTTCGCCCCCCTCTGAAGGATGGGCCTTTTTGACATCATCCTCTGGACCAAAGCTCGTTAGAAGACTGCGAAGGGAAAAGCTAAATTCTACCTTGTTGTCAAGACCTGGATGTACAAGTTATGGGTTCCAGGCAAATCGGTTTGTGATTTCAAGGCAGCAATGGCTCTGACTGATTTGTGAATCCTCGGTCAGCTCTAAAAAAACTGGTCAGAACTTGAGGATTGCAAATGCCTCTCACATCAGGACCTACAGTGACTCTGCTGACTTTGGGAAAGAAACGCGGAGTCTGGCAACGGGGAGGGGGGTTCAATTCCGCGGCCGGTAATCAACCGAAGCCATCCACTACGACGAGAGGTATTACGCGGAACTGGAACCTGTCAATTCGTGGGTACGGTGAGCACAGATGGCGAATTTTTGGCGGGGACCCATCGAAAACAGGCCATATTATCTACAGCAATAGTAATATGGCGATATCTTTGACGCAGGAACAAGCCCCCGCAGTCCCCCGGAGCCGAAATCTCCATCGGGAGAGGAGCCGGTGGCCGTCGAGGTCCGGCGCCGAAACATGCCCGCCCC
>NWBT01000039.1:1369025-1421144 GCA_003386485.1 Colletotrichum lentis
GGGGGAGGGAGGAAGGAAGATGTAAAAATAGCATTTTTGCTGGGAGGGTGGTCCGCAGCACTATCACAGAGTTCTCCTTCACGGTTCACCTACGGGGGCTACGGGGGCTACGGGGGCTACGGGGGCTACGGGGGCTACGGGGGCTACGGAGCAACGGGGGCTACGTCGGTGGCTCGGGCCCGCCGGTGGGCTCCCGTCTTTCGCTCATTCCGGGGAAATGAAGGGCAGAAATGAGATGGCTTGGACGAGAAGAGCCAGACGGCAGACTTTAGTGATCGGGGCAGAGAAAGTCTTACTTCGTGATGACATCAGTTCATCAAGGCGCTGCTGCAGACAGTCATCTCTCGGAGAGAGTGAGAGAGAGAGAGGGAGAGGCCATGGTCGTCGCATCATGGCCATCGGATTATGCGGCCGTGGAGGTAGGGTAGGAACCACACCCCAATGAACCCCTCACCGGGAGACGTTTCCTCGGTGAGGCTCAAATACAGTTAGCGGCAAAGCCAAAACTTGCTGCTTAGGTTAATGAGCACTCCACCATGACCTCATACCCCGATGAAACACAATGCCCTTAGGTAGAGAAGAGGAAGGGGAGCGGAAGACAAGACCCAAAGGTCCAAGGTCCAAACTTCATTGCCGGTCACAAGCTGGGCCGCGAACCTCATTTCCCACGTCAATTACCGGCTCGATCCGGACCCCGCGGGTGGCGAGCGGCCGTAGCATCATCCCTTGCCATCGCCATCGCCATCGCTAACCAAACAAGCCACGCACAAAGCGGCGTGTCGCTGTGTTTGTAGTGCGGTCGTGCCGCCGCCATTGGAGATGGTGAGCCCAAGACCAGGGGAGAGAGTGGGGCCCACTGATGCTACCAGCACTGGTTGCTAGGTGCTATTTAGGACCTATACGGACAGTCTACAGATACCAACCCACCTATGTAGGTCGAAACCCATACTACCTACCTACTGAGAACCAGCCTCAGCCCGCCTCTTTTCCCAGCTCCATCCCCATCCCCATTCCCATCGATCGACCGAGCGTTCGTCCGTCCGTCCCCCCCTGCCCTCTAGAGGCGCCTCTTCTTCTCTTTTGCCTTATTGACAGTTCTAGGTACCTTGATTCCGTATTCTCATTCCGAACGCGATCCCGGCCGCTGACAGCTACTGCGCCTCCTTCAAGACCACCTCTCTTATCGTCTTCTCCGGCGCAACTCAGCCTTCCATCTATTTATTCTTTTCTTCTTCTGCGCAAAGGCACGCCCAGATAATCGACCTTGACCACCAGAAGACGACGACGACGACAAGAACAACGACCACGACGATCACGACGACGATCATAACGACCAGGGGAGAAGGATAACAGAAATACCGCTAGTGTACATCACCACTGCACACGCGACTCCAAAGTCAGAAAGACAGTCCCTGGTCCAACATACCCAAAATCATCTGAATCCACCCGAATTGCGACGTCATGGCTGCTGTGCCGTCAGCTCCTCCTGCCGCGCCCGCCGCGGCCAACCTTTACTCTACCCCAACGAATGGCAGCGCCAAGCCTGCAACAGACTCCACGGGGACGACAAATCCTACTGCCAATGCCACTGCCACAGGGACGGCTTCGGAGGTTGAGACCGAGGGCACGAGTACGAACGAAACCCATGTGCCCAATGGCCACGATGCGAAAGGTGACGAGCTGAGGCCCGAACTCCCCCCTAGGCCATCCTCAATAGATGCTAGGGAGGGGCCCATACCAACCGACCAGCCGGTGCAACGCCTCAACACCGCCACTACCACTCCCAGCACGAGATCCACGACGCATCAAACGGGCCACGGCACCAGAGACACCACGATAGAGATCGACGATACGAAACCTGCCGACTTCGATGGCGAGATCCAGACCAACAACGATCTCCCAACGCCCCAGACACTGAAGAAGATTGAGAACTACGTCGTGCTGGACCGCCATGGGAAAAGCCATACCTTCAAGAGCCTATACAGCGGCCGCAATGCTGCGAGACGAGTCCTCATCATCTTCATCCGCCACTTCTTCTGCGGCGTAAGCTCCCCCCCCCCCTCTGAACCCTGCAGGCCTGACTGTTGCTGAACTCCTTTCCCCCGCCCTAGAACTGCCAGGAATTCCTCCGCTCCCTCTCCGAATCAGTTACCCCAGACGCCCTGCTGGGCCTCCCGATGAGCACCTTTATCGCCGTCGTCGGCTGCGGCAACCCGGGTCTGATTGAGATGTACCTTCAGGAGACGGGGTGCCCGTTCCCCGTATACACCGATCCCACGAGACGGCTGTTCGAAAAGCTGGGCATGACGCGCACCCTCGCGCTGGGGACACGCCCCGCCTACATGCGCAAGTCCTTGATCAAGTCGGCCGCTGAGAGCGTCTTCCAGGGGCTGAAGCAGGTTAAGGCTGGGCTGGCTACTAAATCGGGCGACCACAGACAGGTCGGCGGGGAGTTTCTCTTCGAGCCCGTTGAGCTCGTCACCGAGGTCTCGACGCCCTACGCCGAACGCCAGATCGAGGAGGCCATGACGTCGAAGAAGAGCAGCATCGATGGCCAGGATGGGATCGACGGCGAATGCGACGATGAGTTCGAGCCGGAGGAGAAAAGGGTCACGTGGTGCCACCGCATGCGCTCCACCCGAGACCACGCTGAGATACCCGAGCTGATGGAGGTGCTGGGTCTCACGGGCTCCGGGAAGCCTCCCGCACATGAGAACAAGAGGTGGTCGAAAGCCCTAGAAATGAGGAAGGGCACCGGCTTGAGCATGGCGAACCAGATGAGCAAGCTGAATGAGCAGCAGGAGCGAGCATAGGAGCGGCGAGGCTACTTTTGTGTTATCGACGGGTCGGTACGGCCTGACCCACCACAGATGTCCGGATAACTGATTCGGGATGAGGGATCTCACGCGCAATGGGATCCAGGTCCGGCTGCGGCCGAGAGATGGATGAACACGGACAGCTGCCCAATACCCTTTTGACTTTTTTATTTTATATGCTGGAGCTGAGTAGCATTAGCCGCTTCGAATAATACCTGCAGCTTTAAGCGTTGATTGACAGTGGCAGAACGGGGCCGGCGAGTCACTGGATCTTGTGTTGCTTACCCCCCACCAAGGTTCGTTTTCTCTCAGTTCTCGCCTCCTCACTTTGCGACGGTCTCTCGCCTGTGGACATGAGGCTCGAGGCCTGAACCTACATCACGCGCGGCGTTAACCTTGAGACCCTGGGTTCATCTCATTCATCAGACGAGGCACTCAACGTCAGTCAACAAACCTCAGCCCGTCCGCTCACGTCTCTCTCCTCGCGTTGCCCATACAAATGAGCCTGCAGGTTTTGAAGGTCTCCCCTTACCGCCCACCCCCGCCGAACCTCCGTCAACGTGGACGAGTGTTCCGCGGGATAATAGGAAGAGAAGGAATCATCGATCTCACTCAGACGCCATCGTCATACTCCCCAGCGAGCGAGCGATCGAGCGATCGAGCGATCGACAATCCGAAATCAGAGATGGGGCATGCGCTGACTGCCTCCTCGCTCATCTTCTTGAAATTCGTCACGACGAAGCTTGATCCTTTTTAACGCCAAAAGCCCCCACTGCTCGCCTCTCTATTTAGAATGCGCAAAACTTGGGAGCACCCAGACTACCGCAGCACCTCCGATCCTCCGACAGGCTCTTGAGTCTATGTGTCTGCCGTCCAATGGGCGTGGGCTCCTCGGGGATGGGGAGGCAGGCTCAGCTACACCCAGTGCTGATCAGACTGGGGCAGGCCAAACAGGGCTGAGCGAATCAGCGGGGAAGGCTTCCTCGGAATGTTGTGCTGGGTCGTGTGTTTTGGATCCCAAGTTTTGTTCTTCACTGGTACCTCTACCAAGTAGCATACTAGTCGTTTCTTGACATGAGCCTCAGATGTCAGCACAAGCTGCGAGAGTGAGCATTCGGCTGCGGTATCAACAGAAAAGCCAGTTGCCATCACGTTGAGGTTATCGGCAGACATGATGGCGCCCATCCAGAGCTATTCAAGGGGGTGTATCACCGTACGGGCAACAGACTCGATATCCGTGTGGTCTGCGAAGTCTCGATAAGAGAAGGCCGGCTACATACAAGGCTGTTATTCCTCATGACCATCAAAAAGCAAGACCAGCTGCATAAGTAAAAGTGCCACTGGAAAGGCGAGAATATGCGGGGCACCCGGTCCATAGAAATCCCAAAAGTTGCGTCGTCCCACTAAGGCCCACCCAATGCCGTCATCAGTACGGATATTACACGTCTCGAGGTCCAGACTGGAACCATAGCGCAGTTAAATTTAGGGCGAAGATACCCTGCTGTCACCTCCCGCTAATCTGCTGCAATCTCCCATACTAATAAGTGTTTCTACTCTACTTTTCCCTCCAAGCATCTGTTTTTCTCCCTCTAAGCCTAGAAAATCCTCAAAAATCCTAAATAGATGCACTCTTTAGAATGCTCCTTTGGGACTAGTTAGGGCTAGAGGTTAGATGTCACCGTCTCTATTTTCTAGCAAGGCTGGGACAGAAGGGGCAAGACGGCGAAGGTCAACGCTATGGCGGTTGACTTGAGCCAGTGTGAAGGTGACCAACATAAAGGTACGCGCGTGTGTGTGTGTAAGAATTGATGACTGTCTATGGGTGGCTGTCGCCAAATAAGGCGAGTAACTGTCATATTAGTATTCACGTGACTGCTGGTGTGGTTCATCTGGAATGGTGACATAGGGTTTAGGTAAGGATTAGGGATAGAATTAGTATAAGGAACATATAGTTATTTAAGTTTAGATGCTTAGGACTGCCATAACCCTAAACTTACTCAATGTCCAAGGGCATTCACGATCAGTCTCTAATCTTCTTCATGTTGGACGTTAGACTTGACTGCGACGGCGAATGGTGACAGTCGCAACGGCCATGACTAAGGGTGGCCCCAATGGTCGGTAGAGGCCACGTTCAACTACCGAGATCCAACTGCCGGGCACTGGCTTTCCTCCATGCCCGTAGACCCCCTGACCCCCTGAGGGTATCCTCATATCTCGAGGGACTGAAGGATCGATAGGCCGCACTTTCATGGTTTGTATTCACACTGAAAATCAAAATCAAGGGGACTTTTACCCTTTTGTTCTACTGGGAATTTCAGTTCTCCATGAGCCCCCCTTAGGACACCTGCGTCATGGGTTAACAGATGTGGCACCCCAGCCAAACCCCCCACCTGACAATGTCTTTAACCTGGCGGCCTGGGTCGGCCGGCCCGCGAAGGACCTGAAAACCAGAAGGTGGACGTAAATCCAGCCCCGCTTCATTGAATAAGTAGAAAAAAACAATACTCTGTAGGAGTAGTGGTATTTCACCGGCGCGGTCCAACTGCGACAAGGCTCCAAAAAGTAGGGCTACAAATAATAAGAGAAGGCCAAGGTGCCCTGAAACCAGATAGATACCTATGCCTACGGTCGCTGTCAGGGCTTTATATGCCTGAAGTTCTGGCGATCTCAGTGGGCCAGTGGCATATCTTAGTGCCCTCAGGTGTGGAGACGTAGTGCGGGGAACAGTGGGTAGCAAAGTGGAGATTGGAGTCTTGCTGCAGCTGAGAGGATAAATGACATCCAGGGCCCAACCACATTGCCGGACCAACTCGTCCACCTGTCCTCCGCCCTCCGCCGGCATTACCCCCGCGATACACGTCTTCAAACGCAGGATAATGACGGGGACGGAACCACATGCTTACCATCTAGCGACTTCATACCTACTAGCCTATGCGCCACGTTCAGCAACACATACACCGAGTACGGCCAGAAGCCAAGGAAACCATGCCGGGGAAGCCCGAAGTACTGAGTTGCAAATACTGCAATGACACCTTCCAACGCAAAGGGCATCTTCAACGGCATATGCTGCGACATTCGGGTATGAAGCCTTTCAGTTGCGGGACGTGTTCAAAGTCTTTCTCCAGAAGGTGAGTCGCTTTGCGCCAACGCAGTGTCGTGCGTGGCATTCGGCTTACCTCGTACAGGGACACACTGCTCCGGCATGAAACCATCCATGATCAGGATCAGTCGCAGCAAAACCACAATAGGAAAACTCTCCAGGCCTGTCTCCCTTGCGCTCAAGCCAAGCAGCGATGCGACGGGAACCTTTCCTGCGCACGCTGTGAGCGAAAGGGCTTCCATTGCGAGTACAACAGCGAGCCGCGTCGAGGCTCGGGTCCCACGGTGTCTCAGAAGAAGAACAGTCGATCGAATGAGTCTTTGTTCAGCAGTGATGAGTATCAAGACTGCATCCCGACACCAGCCACTCTTCCTACAGCTTCGGTAAATACGACCCCGGCATCTCAAGGCCTAGGGTCTTTGGCGGCTCAGCCTTGCATACCACTAGCGGCCTCGACTACATCGAACAGTTCTGTATCCGACGAAACCCATGGCCTGGGCTGGCCCGACCATGTCGCCTCCGCTGATTCCGCCAGTGCCGAGGGATATGACCTGTTCTCAGGTTTCTGCCTACCGGACTTGGTACCAACCGATGAGGCCCGTTTCGACCATAGCCTTCCCTCGACGTGGACAATCCAGGACTTTGAGTGCCCTACCGAGACCCTGTACTCCTTGCGCATGGAGACCACGGAACGTAGGATCTCGAACACAATCGCAGCTGATACACATCCCACCCTAGAGATTGCCATACCGCAAAGTCACAATGCTTCAGGAGCAACTCTCTCTCTTACATGGGATAATTCCCTAGCATTTCCCGCGCTTCTATACGATGATGTCCAGTGCGCCAGCGCGGAGATTTTCGGACATGTGAGCCAGATTTCGGCCAAGGCTTACCAAGCGCTGCGCGCTTTTTATGTCGCAGAGCGTGGGTATGACGACTTGTTGTTTCCCGATTGCCAGTTGCTCACGGCTTTCGTGGACCTGTATTTTGAGCATTTCGATCCTCACCTTCCGTTCCTACACCCAACGAAGATGGAGTCGGAAGACCTGTCCTGGGTCCTCCTTACAGCAGTCGCCGCTATCGGGGGACAATACTCCGATGTCAAAGTTGCTTCAAGAATCACGGCGGTTTTGCGAACTCTGCTTCAACGAGCGACACAAGCCAAGGTTCTTCACCACGATCTCAACATATCCCACAGCTTTTTTCAACATGGCTAACAAATCAGTCTTCCCAACTTAGTTCAAAGGCCCCGGGTGTCTCCTTTGTGCAGAGTGTACTGCTGCGAGACATCGGGTCGATGTTTGCCGGCAGCCACCCACTGAACCAAACCGCGTTGCAGCATGAGAAAAGCTTGCTTTTGACGTTATGTCGCAGTCTGACGAACCCCGGTGCCTTCAGTAAGGCTGCCGAGCCGACGGTACAACGGAACTCAATTCATGAGTGGCGGGCTTGGTTAGAAGATGAAGAGATAACCCGCCTAATGCACAGCGTATGCAGTAAGTCAACGGAATGCGACTGATGGTCAGAAAGGTTGTCTAACAGCCCGAAAAAGCATTGGAGTGCTTTCAGTTGGTGTTCTTGGATTTGCGACCTTCCTCCAAACTCACAGAGTTGACACAGCGACTCCCTTGTAATGACAGTGCCTGGCGATGTCGCGATGCAAAAAGCTGGAGAGAACTGGACCAAAAACAAGGTGAAAGCGATCCCCAGCGGCGTCATGAATCCTTCTTATGCAGAACCGGCATTCTAAGCCTCTTTGCCGCCGAGAGAGATATTTTGGATCATATGCAATCATCGCGGCTCTTGCAATCCTTGATGTTCAGATCGGACGCACAGGCAAAGGACACGTATTCTATTCGGAGAGCATTGCTGTCTCTAGGAGCCTTCGAAGACGACGTGAAGGTTTTGGACACCATCATAGACGACAACATGGTGCCCAGACTTAGCTCAGGTCCCGAACTGCCATACGGCGGGCAAGACCCAGTCATTCACATTGTTGCAATACAGCGAGAGATTCCTTTATGGGTCATCTGGACTTCTGTGGGATGGCAGGTCGATGGTGCCCAGATGGAACGATGCAGAGCCAGGCTGAGGATACACCTGCGACGCAACCTGGGCACGGCCCGAAGCTGTCTCTGGCACGCAGCGCAGGTTTACTCGTTATCACGTAATCTTCGCTTCTCTGAGTGTTATTTCTCCTTTGCACTCTGCATCGCTGTCACTTACATCTTCCTGTACGATCAGGTCGTGCAATTCCCGTCACCACAAGGAGAACTCGTCCGCCTAGACAAGCTGGTACAAAAGTCCAAAGTAGACGCCTGGATAGAGAGCGTGGATGAATCTAGAGTGCACATCACAGGCATTGGCATCCTGAACAGCTACGAGAGCAGTCGCAGGTTGCTGTTGGATGGGGAACAGATTCTGCGGTCTCAGAAGTCATGGCGAACGTTTGCAGAAATCATGGCACGATTTTTTGCCCAAATGCGCGAAGGACAGCAACCGCATTTTTAACTGAGAAAACCCCTGATGGACCTAAGGGGGGGGGGGAGGCTTTACTCACACTTTGACGGAAGATGCTATAACACATTTTGAGTATCGGCAGCACCAAGTTTGCCACGATACGCACGATAAATCCCAGAAATCCACCAAGGTTGATTCTTACAAAACCGTCTCCTCTGCTTCTTCTGACCCACTGGAACGCTCGTGGGATCATGAAAGCCTCGCATATGTTGCATGCGTCTTGCACTTGATTGAGACAGACTTCTCTGTGATTACCTCAGGTTACGCTTGAAGTTTAGTTCTCATTCCAAGTTGTCAACGCTGAATAACGCATAAAATACTTATTACTACCTGTCTTGTTGAAAGCTACAGGCTTTGAGTCTAGATGCTGCACACTTTCAAACAAAACCCGCCCTACTGTTATCTCCAACATGAGTTTAGTACCAGCTTTTATGAAGAACACAACAGCGTTTTAGACACCCTAGCGATAAATAACGCGTGGGCATCACTGTTATGAACTTACCAGCAACCCTAGCAACTGCCCCCTCTGATATGACATTCTATCTCCGGTGCCTTTCGATGAGACACATCACTGGGCCTTTGCTGTTCGTCACTCAAGCCTCCTGGTGGTCTTCGTCAACCTCGGCGCGAATCCCAGTCCCTAGATATCCCATCGTGAAGTAATCAAGACGCTTGAGGTCTGATTCCTTGAGTGTCTTGTCTTCCGTGAACCGAAACCGATGCACCACCATTGCAATCGCTAAGGTAGCCTCCGCATAAGCAAGGTTCATTCCAAGGCATTGCCTTGCGCCCTTGGAGAAAGTCACAAGATACTTCTCCAGGTTCTGTGCATCATCAGCTAGCCAACGCTCTGGATTGAAGCTCCTTGCGTCTGCCCCCCAAATGCTTTCATCAAAGTGAACAGTATGAGCGGACATGCTGACGGTAGCCTAAACAAATATCTTTAGTAATCATCCAAGAGGCCATAGTGCATGTTGCGTACCCCAGATGGAATGTGTTTTCCGTCGACGACTAAAGCCTCTGCTCCCATACCCGGCTCAGGCACAACCCTGGGCAGTCTTCCGGGAACTGCCATGGCACATCGCAGCGATTCTTTCACGCAGCTAGCCTAGTAACTGTTAGCTTAGTACAACACTTCATCGGAGTACCCACCAGATACGGAAGCTTTTCGAGCTTTTGAAGCTCGAAGTCTTTCTCATTGCGAAGTCCAGCGTCTCTCAATTCCTTTCTCAGTCTCGTGTACAGAGCAGGTCTTTGGACGATTTGTTCCATAGCAACTCCAAGTGTTGTTGCCGTTGTGTCAGAACCTGCAATCAGAATATCGGTTGCTTCTGCCTCCAACTCTGCATCATCCAGGTCGGACAATTTGTCAAAGATTATAGCGCGATCTAAGCTTTTTCCAGAGCTCTTCAGACGTCTGAACTGGGTGACAGTATCCGCAATAGCGAGCTGGAGGCTTTGAAATTTTGCCGCCGATTTACTCAGCTTCCTCGCAACAGACGGAACGCTGCTGATCACGAGTCGAAGAATAGGGAAGTGCCCAATATCCCAAATGGTGGTTGCGGCCGAGTCGAACGTCTCAAGGAATGGCGCCTTGAAGGTGTTTGCTTCGGACTTGTTGAGAAGGTCGAAGGATTCACCGAAGGCTACTTCTGTGATTATGTCTACTGTCAAACACCTACGTTGACGTTAGCATTGATCCCCCATGCGATTAGTGAGAAACATACCGAAATGCCTGATAAAAGTGTATAGGTCCATTGGATCTCGTCTCTGAAATTCTCTGGCACAGAAGCGCGACTTTGGAGAACAAAAAGCCTTCTAGTGCCCGGATGGACGTCTTTGAGAAGAAGTTGCTGAGCTGTTTTCGTCGCTGACGGTGCAAGTCTCTATCTGCTTCGGCGAAGATTGAGTGCGGTATCATGAAACAGTCGTAAAAATGGGGTTGTTTTGTGAACGTGTGTCGCTGGGAATATATGGTGTGGTATAGTGCGGAATCGGTGATATGAATCTCGTTCGGGGCGATCCGAAGCGCGCGGGTATCTGTTCTGTTGTTAAGAGGGTTTCTGTCAAAGAGTGTACTTGAACGCACTGTATTTCTTATGCAGTTCCTCGATAACTTCCAGTGGGCGACCAGTCTTATTTTGAGAGTAAAGCCACCATGTGGAGAGCGCCGCTCTGCGAGGGCCGGGGAAGGATGCTAGTGGATGGAAGTAAAGCAAGTAGATTGCCCGACAAGTGCCCCAAACCAGGAATATTGCGATAAACCCAGTAGCCACTTGGAATGCAGAGAATCTTGCCAGGAAAAGTTTAAACGCAGCAATCTCGCTGCTTAAGGAGGTAGGGTTTGTGTACGAAGACATTTTGGTCGGTATTCAAAGTCGTTGCAACTGTTGATTACAGAAGGGAAGTTTTGCGAGACTGGTCTGATGTCCAGTATTTATACCACACGATGGTATCCTCACGTATCCACTCTGACGTGACGAAATGTCTGGGAGAGCATCACTTTCGCTAGCGCTCTTGCTAAGGAACTGGACATTCTCGAGCGGACCGGCGGCCGGCGGGAAAGCCTAAAAACCGGGTTTTTACCACGTGGGAAACGGCCCCGACGGGGCATAGACGGCGAAGGGGATAAACGGCCCCGGCGGGGAAGACTGATCCCGACGGGGCGAGTCCGTGTTCACCGCTTTGTAAGGTACATCCTATCTCCATGTCGAGAAGTCTTGCTTCAACGTTTGATTCACTACCTTACCCACGGCCATAAGGAAGCGAGTATTAGTATCATGTCAAATGCCGATTTTGAAGGTTTCTTTGAGATTCTAGACTGAGATACACGGCCTGACGTCTCGCCGGCAAAGACGAAGAAGCTTAACAAGGTTGACAGCTTGGTGGATTACTTTTGGGGGAATAAGGTGTGTGTTGGCACCTGACTTGGTCTGTTAGAACTTGACACCCCAAAGCAAGTGTATACTTTCAGCGTCCAACCCCTAAAAGTCAGCAGAAGCTCGCTGTTGCCGAGGACACAGGANCCCCCCCCCCCCCCCTCTTCGCCAGGCAGCCGCTATTCAAAATGAGAGATGATGCCAGCAACTTGTGAACAGGGCAATGTTTCCACTCGATTCAGCGCGATCCCATCGAGAACAATGCCACTTTTAGACACATTGGAAAGCCATCTGGCGGCATCAAGGACCTGACGGCTCCTTTTTGATGAAACCTTGCTGGAGAGTAAGCAAGGCTCGGCTTCAAAATGTGTCGTGATACCTGGGTTATCCCGGTCACATCACTGTTTTAATCAACTCATGATACCTTCGTCCGCCTGAGTATCCCAGTAGACCCTTTCCTTTGTATGTTTAGACATAGCTCCGACTTCCTGCGCATCATGCTCGTCACGAGATGAATATGACAACAAACAATCTCTCTGCTAAATACCAACACACTATACAGCTCCGTCATATCCATTATCTTAGGAACCTAGTAGACGCACCGTAACGCAAGAGGCGACTAGCCACGTCGACCTAAAATGGACGATGCCGATCAAGAGACGCCATGCCCTTAACAGATGAGACCCGCTAGTATGGCCGTTGGACTCCCAACCGGTATGAGAGGGTACAGGTTCCTCCCCTGTCAATTCTACTTGTGCTCCTCGGATATCTCTTTGAGACTCAGTGAGTCGGTGACATCAATAAAGCCCGCTACGTCCCCAGTTTTGTCATTGCCTACGGCGTCCATGTGGGATGACACGTCGAATATGCACCTCCATGTATGTGTCGGACTCCGTATCGGCCGCCTGGCACATCTTGAAACCCCGGAGGCCTGTCAAAATGACAGGATAAGCAAAGGCGAGTGAAAGGTATGCTGAGGGGTTAATTGCTGGGTAGGTTTGTGAAAAAAGAAGGTGTTTTTTTCGCCGATGACTCAGGCCCATAAAGGTCAAGTGTAAGCTGAGGGGCACAGGGGCTGAAGATGGTCCTGATCAGAAGCAGGTTCATTCTTTCCCGTGTTTAGGTATCATTTCAGTGCTGGGTATAGCACTTATACTGTGTTTCCTATTGTTTTTTTACATATTGCGTACCTGTGCGACCTCAAGAGGGACCGCCTTGGCCACATAACTTAGTGTTTAGGTATCATTGCCGCTAGCTCAGCATCCCAAACGTGTTCGACAACAACCCCAAAGCTATCAAATCGACAGAGAGCTCAAAAATTTCACTCATGTCGTTAAGCCCAGGTTCAAGAGAGTTCGGTATGTAGCCTTTCTAACCCACGTCATTTTTGCTCAGTACAATGCCATGAAAGAGTCAAAGGGTATAAAGTCGGCCATTTGGTGTAATATCTCGGCTATTTGATGATGGTATGGACACGTTCTATTGTGTTTAGAGATGCCCAAGGAATCTCAGCCTTTTCCTGTGATTATTTCCCCTCTTTCCATTAGTGCCTGGCCCGATTACGATGTTTGCTGTTGCAACGCAGCCACGTACGACTACATCTTTGTCTTCCGGCCTCAAGTCCCCTCAGGTCCTTTGCAGCTGAGGTTGTATTGCTTACGTTTCATAAAGACGCAGTCAATAGAGGAGTTAACTGTAAGGTATTTTTGCTCCGTTGTGGCGTCTCGAGTGATTAAAGTTTTCAACCGCATGCCCGCTCATCCAGCGTCGTCGCAAGTTGGCTGGTTGGGTCGGCAACCGAGCTGGAGCCTATTTCCTGCAGGTAGATGGCGCGGGCCTCGGGCCTGAACCATTATTACCCTTTCCCCGCAAAGCTCGCAGGCCTGGTCTCAGTCCAATGTTACATCGAACTGAAGCTAGCTTCAAGATCAAGGCAATACGAACTAGGTAAGCGATGCCCTTCTGCACTTCTCATAGAGCCATAGGACAGTGTACTGCCAGCCAAAGCGCGATTGGTTCAGCTGCTTCTGCCGACTTGCGATTCAGGACCACCACCCTCTGTCATGGCATCAGCGCACTCCTCGTTCGATAGAGTAGCATCGTCGTTGTACAACTTGACTGCTCATGTGTTCAGGCTTACGGTTTCTCTGTAAGACCTCCTGTGCCCAGAGCTTACTCCATGGCTCAAAGTTCTATCCATGCTATCACCCAGGCACTCGCGGGGTTCGGCCACTCCAATTCCAGTCGCGTGGAAACACTAGCAGCGAGCCTCGAACTCAGAAAAACGAACAAGACATAAAGAGATACTTTACGTCTGTATATAGCGCTCAAACGAGTCTCAGGTGCATGGTATTGGCATGCAATGAGCGCCACCTCATCCGACATGCACATCAACCCCGCAGGAAGTACATGTGTGGGTTGTGATGTCTATGATTCAGCCGAAGCAAGTCATTAGCAATGTAACATCAAGCGATTTCTAGTTCGCCCTTCGCCTCGCAGACTCCTTTGCCACTGCTGATTTCGGATCGATATGAACGCAGGGCAAGGTCGAGATGTGTATTGAAGCGGCTGGAATTCCCTCTACAGCTATCTTGTAGAACAGAATCAACATAGCATCCAGCTCAAAAACACATCTCGCCTTGAGTTATCAGAAGCCCCGTTGACGCAAGCTACAAGTATGGTCCAAGAGCTTCCAAACAACCCTCCCCTACCTTCCCACATGCAAAGGCCAAATCACTAACGGCGCTTATCGTACACAGACCAGAAAAATGCGCTTCGCCGCAGCCCTGGCTCTTGTCTTCCTCGCCGCGACCGCCCATGCCGGCGTCTCTCAGCCTGCGGAGCCCTACGCTCTGGCCGAGCGAGCTGACAGCGACGAGCTCGTGCCCTTGCTGGAGAAGAAGGAGGATCTGGGCCTTGAGAAACGGGCCTGTAACTACAATGGATGCAAATGCAACAGCCGTGGCAAGCAGCTGACGGTCTGCGGCAACTGCGCGTGGTCCGACAACAGCGCCTACATCGTGACCAGCAAGCGGGTCAGCAACCACATCTTCGAGTGCTCGCCCAGCGGCAACTGCTGCTCCTATGGCTATGCCTCAGACTGCGGGGGCTCCGGTGCTCGCTGCAGAGTCAACTAGGAATCGTCATATCAAATACTCTGAAGGGGCTCAAGGGGCTGGGGGCAAGAGCCAGACTCGGGCCGTTCGTCTTAATGTTGACCGCCGTACGTGTTTGGAGGCGTCGTCTCATGTCTGTTTTTAACCCCGCTCGGCTCAGCTTGGATTGTGGGTTGTGATATTGAATGGAAACAAATAGGATATAAATAATTGGAGGTAACGATGGACTCATGCATGAGTGAAGTGCGTAAAGTTGCATATCCCTGGTCCGAGACATGCAGAAGGCAAGAAGAGACGAGTTCGAACCTAAAAATAGGGAACTGATGCTTTGAGACCTTGCCGTCAAATGGCCGGAGCTGCAGGAATGGACATTCTTCCCAAGGAAGTTTTATCACAGCATCAGCTTCCTCTGCAGTGTCGGATTGAAATTTTGCTGTTTCCTTGGCAAGGCGAATTGGCCGCCCGACTCGACTGAGTTTTGTGAGGGGTCTTCCTCCCTTTCAAGTTAGGTAGGCGGAAGGCTCTCAAACAGGCAAGGCGAAACGAAGCCGGACATTGCATAAAGTAAGAAACTACACCGCGGTTAATGAGTTACAGGGGCTTACCCCGCACCCTTGCGTTTACCAGGTGGGGTTCAAAATCTGCCGCTCCCACCACCATCTTCACCATACACGCGAAATCTAGTATGCCAAGATGGCTGCCCAAGTTCCCACAGAAGCTTTGAAGAAGCTCAACGGTATGCGCTCTAGCTCGGCGATTGCTCCAGATACCGGTTCCAGCAGGCTAACCAGCACCGCCTAGTGGGAGAGCCTGCGACGAACGGAAAGGCGGCGAAGCCCGAGGAGGGAAACGGCGTTGACCACGACAGCGACGACTCAGATGAGGAGGGCGAGGAAGTAGCGGCGCCTGCTGCCGGCGGCGCGGCCAAGAAAAAGAAGAAGAACAAGAAGAAGAAGAAGAAGAAGTCCCCGACCGCCCAGTCCGACCCGCCCCGCGTGCTCATGTCGTCGCTATTCCCCAACAAGAACTACCCCAAGGGCCAGGAGGAGGAGTACCGCGACGAGAACCTCTACCGCACGACAAACGAGGAGAAGCGGCATCTCGACAACCTCAACAACGACTTCCTTACAGACTACCGCGAGGCCGCCGAGATCCACCGCCAGGTCCGCCAGTGGGCCCAGAAGAACATCAAGCCCGGCCAGACCCTCACCGAGATCGCCGAGGGCATCGAGGATGGCGTGCGTGCGCTGACCGGACACCCGGGAATAGAGGAGGGCGACGCCTACAAGGGCGGCATGGGATTCCCCTGCGGCCTGTCTCTCAATCACTGCGCGGCTCATTACACGCCCAACGCCGGCAACAAGATGGTGCTCTCGCAAGGGGACGTCATGAAGGTCGATTTTGGCGTGCACGTCAACGGACGCATCGTCGACAGCGCCTTCACCATGGCATTTGAGCCGCAGTACGACAACCTCTTGGCCGCCGTCAAGGACGCGACCAACGCCGGTGTCAAGGAGGCTGGCATCGACGTGCGCGTCGGAGACGTCGGAGGCGTCATCCAGGAGGTCATGGAGAGCTACGAGGTGGAGATTGACGGCACGACGTACCCCGTCAAGTCGATCCGCAACCTCAATGGCCACACGATCGAGCGCTGGAGCATCCACGGTACCAAGAGCGTGCCCATCGTCAAGAGCAACGACACGACCAAGATGGAAGAGGGCGATGTTTTCGCCGTCGAGACGTTCGGCAGCACGGGCAACGGATTTGTCCGTGAAGACATGGAGGTGTCTCACTATGCCAGACGTGGAGAGGGCCACGCCGCGCTGCGGTTAGACTCGGCTAAGAGACTTCTGAACGTCATCAACAAGAACTTTGGCACGCTGCCTTTCTGCCGGCGGTACTTGGATCGTCTGGGACAGGACAAGTATCTTTTGGGAGTAAGTTCGCAGACACTCGCGCCCGCGTTGAACCATAAGCTGACCGTACAACAGTTGAACAATCTCGTATCCAGCGGCATTGTCGAGGCCTACCCGCCCTTGTGTGACAAAAAGGGCTCCTACACTGCTCAGTTCGAGCACGTAAGTACCATCACGATGCGTTGGATGAGATCCAAGCTGACAGAGTGCCACAGACGATCCTGCTCAGGCCAAACGTGAAGGAGGTAATCAGCCGAGGAGAGGACTACTAGGCGGTGTAAAATCTGGTGAAGGATGGGCATTGTCACGGGTTTCTTTCCACTCAATCGAGACTATCATTCAGATACATATCCAAAATCTAAGCAACCGAGTCCAATTACCGGCGGGCATGGTGCTCATGCGGGAGAACCAAAGCTTGCGAAGCCGAAGCAGACAGGCATGAAGCAACGAGAAGTTCATTGTGTAGGACAGCAGCTTGCTAAGGCCCGTAAATGCGTTGTGGGAACGGCCATATTGACTTTCTCTCATACCGCGTTCGCTGTTTCCCGAGTACACCTCAAGCCTATCTGCCTTGCGATACGAACCGTGCTTGTCGAGAGAAGACGGGCCATAGTCCGCTAGATAACGCCGAAGCCACACCCATCAAGGCCAAACGCCAGATTTGGATTTGGATGATGTACAAAAAGACTCCATCAACACTACACGATCGCAGTTATCGTACTCGTAATCCACTTGAACAGCCGCGGCTCCATGACCGGAACGCCCTCCCGTACCCGGATCGGAGAAGATTCCCGCAATGACGGAGCCGTCATCATGACCGGCGCGGATCATCTGGTGAGAGCAGGACCAAGTATGCTTCGACATCCGTGTCAGTCACGGAATCCACGCACATCTGTCTCCTCGCCCATCGAAACCCGGATGATGTCAGACGCCGCCACCCACGACCCGAAATGGAAATCCATCAGGTCCCCCGCACATGACATGAAGACAAGGTGCGAGCGCGAATGGTCGAATGGAACGAGCCACACAGAACGCAGCGATTACCGAAACATTGCCAGAGGACCCTTGATGTCACTTGAGGCTGAAAAAAAGTGGTCACCATGGCGTCAAGCGGCGTTGGTCAGAAGGGTTGTAACGGGCAAAGATCACAGGCCGATCCAAAACCTGTTTCTCCACCCTCTTCTGCTCACCGGTCCAAACGCTCCCACTGGTCGGTGACCGTTGTCTTCTTTTTCCCCACCGCTAATCCCCGTATGCCTCCAGGGTCCGATCGGCGGCGTCCAGAAGCACGGAGAACAGTAACCACGACGCCCATCCCGTCCCGTCTCTTGGACCTCTCTGGCTTTGGTCGCCCTCAGATAGCGTTAGAGGCGTTCGACCGCGTTCGGCCGCGTTCGGCTGTGAGAGATGGCTGCTGTGGCAGGTAAAATCTTGGCGCATCCTGTCTGCTTCTCGGGCTGTGAGAGACCGAACAATGCCTCTTGCCACGGGCTAGGCGAAAGTCTGAGAGCTTGAGCCTTCCCCTCTCTTCCTCTCCTCGCCGGCTAACTTTTCTCGATGGAAATACATAAAGAGCCAATCAGAGCTTGGAACATGCTCCACCAAGAAGCCAATCACATGCAAGCAGCGACCGCCGGCGGTCATCCCGGCGCACCGTCTCCGACGTTTTCCATCAGTCCATGCGCGCCATACCCGAAACAGGAAGATAGACGAGGCGAAATGCCCTGAGCCCAGCCATACAACGCGCTCCCTGCCCTCTGGACGTATCCAGTGTCGTGCTTGCGTGCCTCGCAGCGCTGCAAGATTCGCACGCGCCACCCCGAATACCCAGTCTTTCTCCGGAGTACCAGCTGGGGTTGTACAGCGGCCATCAGCAGCCCAGACGCTGAGAGAAATTTCCAGCAGCCTAGAACCTTGCCGAGACTGATGGTGCCCCGAGCCCGCCCATTTTGCCATGCCCTGATTGGTCAAATCGCATATAGCTTCCTAAAAAACCCGCACACGACACCCGATCCACTCCCAGGTCTACCGGAGCTCGCTGGTACCTCTTTATTTTTTTCCATCCCTTCCTCCCTCGCTCCCACTTACAAGGTTTACTCGCCCTTGTCGCTAACATTTTTTCCCCATCCCTTTATTATCAACAATCGCCTCCTTCTACTTCCCGCTTTCAACGCCATTTGACTCATCATTGTCGCTTGACACTAAGAACACAAACAACCCAAAGAAACACAGCTTAGTCTCGCCCACCTATTTCAAGCTTGCTGGCCACGAATTCTACGACCTCTACACGATACCCAACCGACAGACAACAGCCATCCGATATTTTCGAAAGAGCACAAGGCCAAAGAAAAACAAGATCCTGATCCGACATCGCGAGAGCTTCTCCATCCCTTGGCAACCTAACAGAACAAACGTCCCCCACCCCCGAAAAACACACCATCACATCCACAATGAAGGTCTTTTCCAACGCGGTGACCTTCAACTACTCCTGGGAGGAGGTCTCCGCCGCCAACTGGCGGAAGTACTGCCCGTGGAACGATAAGACGACGCACGTGATCGCTGTCGACACCATCAACCGCAGCGTCGACCCGGCCACGGGGATCCTCCGCACCGAGCGCCTCATCACCTGCAAGCAGTCCGCGCCCAAATGGTTCGCCTCGCTCGTTGGCGGCGCCAGTGCCGGAGGCGACCCGGACGTCTCGCAGGTCTTTGAGACGTCTTATGTCGACCCGGCCAAGAAGACCGTCACCATGGTCTCCCAGAATCTCACCTTCTCCAACCTCATTTCCGTTCAGGAGTCCGTCGTCTACAAGCCCATCAGCGCCACTCAGACCCAGTTCGTCCAGGACGCCCAGATTACCGCCCTCTGCGGCGGCTGGCAGCGGATCAAGAACGGCATCGAGGACCAGTGCGTGTCCCGTTTCCGCGACAATGCCCAGAAGGGCAAAGAGGGCTTCGAGATGGTGCTGGCCATGAGCAGGAGGGTGTTCGCCGAGGAGCGCGAGCGCGAGATGCGTGTCCGCCAGGGCGTTGCGGCATAATCTGCACTGTCCAGAGAGAGGGAACGTCTCGGAGTGCCGCACGGTCCGAACGGTACGACCGCGACTTAACGGCTTCCCGATTCTCCCGTCTTGACAACACTACTTGCGTTGCAGCGTTTCCTCGTCGATTTTTGTACAGCGGGCAGCATGATTTTTTAAAAAAGAAGGACGGGCGGTAACGGAAAAAAGGGTTTAGAACGGCGTTCAGACATCGGATTTATTGGGGTAGACACAACTATCCTTTGAGGGCCTCAAGTCTCAGTTGAGGCTCTCAATTGTACAAAGTTTTTCGGAGTTTGGGAACACCCCTATACGATCAAAGCCACTCGAGGAGGGTACGATTTTACACAGCAAAAAAGAAGCATCTCCCAGTCTTCGGACTAGAATTAGAGTGTCCTTTCTTAGAAATAATAGACCACCCACACCACACGCGCAATCATAAGCCAGCAAACCTTCCATCGTGACATGCATGGTCGTATTTATTCTACTCAATCATCTGCATAGTAATGTGCAGTTTTATCGGGTATTATCTCTCACTTCCCCATCCGACCCCGGCACTTGTCCTCGTACCGCGTCAGCAGGTGCTTCGTGTCGCGATCCAGCGCCGCGTCGCTCCCGTCCAGGACCCGCCTCGCGAACCCCGCGGCCTCCTCGAACCGGCGAAGGAAGTACAGCTCCTCGACGGCGTGCAGCAGCCCCTGCAGCGCCGGCTTGCTGGCCTTTTGATCGACGGCGCCCAGGGGCAGCTCGATCGTCTGCCATATCTGTAACGAACAGAGGGTTTCCTCCAAGTCAGTCGAGTCGGTCTGCAGTGGGAACCCGGCCCTCGAGGCCGGGGGTGGGAAGCGGTGTTTGGGCCATCTGTCGGGTGCTCATCCGAAGGGATAGACTTGGGGGGGGAAAATCCCCACCCAAGCCCCTCTTCTCCCGAACTTTCAGGGCATGTCCAAGGCCAAGCCGGCTGCCGACGGCATTGGGAGACCAAAAGGTTTATTACCAAGGAGAAGGGAAAGAGAAAGTGACTCACATCACCGTCTTGCACGTTAACCCTGTACGTGTCTTTGAGCTCCTGGAACTCCTCCTCCGACTGCCAGTCTCTGGGCCTCTCCTTGGCCTTGGCCGCCGCCTCCGAAATCAGGCCCTCCTCGTCCGAGTCATCGATGGCGATGCTGAACAGGCCTCCGTCTTCGTCGGACATCTCGCTCTTCTCAACGCGGGCCGGCGACGCGAAACGTGGTGATCAAAAATCTTCTCAACTTTTACGCTGGCTAGCCTGGGCAACGTCAGTTGGGAATGGGGGGGGGGGGTTCCTAGTCGAGTCGGCGTCGGGTGTTGTGGAGGAGCTTCGGTGCTTTTACAGGTTTTACCACCAATGCACCAAAAAAGAAGATATTCCCCACAGTCCGGCCGATCGGTCGGCGACGCAAGACGTCTAAAAGGCGACCTAAAACTCACACCGATTGGCTCCGTCCTGAGGGTGTCCAGTTCGCCGATATGATAGGAAAATTCGGTGTTTCTGTTTTGTTTTTCAATCTTCAAAAACAAAGTACACTCTCAGTGAGTAGTCGCAGCAAGCTTTGTGCATGTGCGCCAAGGAGAGATATGCGCCTAAAAGAACCGCCTCGCGCAACCCTTTTTTCCAGCAAGTTCTGCCGAGCCGTTCCCCAAAAAAATGACATCAAGCCGCATGGCGGGGTTACTCTGCGTTGCGTAGGCAGCGTTCGAAATTAAATAACGCGTCCGTGCGTAAATAGGAAAATAGACGTCAATAGGGCTGCCAGTCTAGACGGCAATAGTGATGCCTTTGCGACGGCAATATGCTGACGATACTAACAATGCCGATAATGCCTACAATGCCCATAATGCCCACAATGCCCACAATGCCTACAATGCCTATAATGCCTATAATGCCTATAATGCCTATAATGCCTACAATACCTATAATACCTATAATACCTATAATACCTATAATGCCTATAATACCTATAATGCCTATAATGCCTATAATGCCTACAATACCTATAATACCTATAATACCTATAATACCTATAATACCTATAATGCCTATAATGCCTATAAAGGCCTATAATAAATACTTTTAGGCTAGATAGTAATAAGGCTGCTAGTCTAAATAGCAATAGGACTTCTAGTCTAGATAGTAATAGTAATGCTGTTATAACAGCAATAGGGCTGCTAGGCTGGATAGTAATAGTAATGCTATTATAACGTTAATAGGGCTGCTAGGCTGGATAGCAACAGTAATACCCTTACGACAGCAATAGGGCTTCCAGGCTAGATAGCAACAGTAATGCCATCGCAACAGCAATAGGGCTTCCAGTCTAGACGTCAATAGTGATGCTGTCGCAACGGCAATAGGGCTGCCAGGCTGGACGTCAATAGGGCTTCCAGTCTAGACGTTAATAGTGATGCTGTCGCGACAGCAATAGGGCTGCCAGGCTAGACGTCAATAGGGCTTCCAGTCTAGACGTTAATAGTGATACTGTCGCGACGGCAATAGGGCTGCCAGGCTGGACGTCAATAGGGCTGCCAGTCTAGACGGCAACAGTGATGCCCTCGCGACGGCAATAGGGCTGCCAGGCTGGACAGCAACAGTGATGCCCTCGCGACGGCAATAGGGCTTCCAGGCTGGACGTCAACAGTGATGCCGTCGCGACGTCAATAGGGCTTCCAGGCTGGACGGCAACAGTGATGCCGTTGCGACGGCAATAGGGCTTCCAGTCTAGACGTCAATAGTAATGCTGTCGCGACGGCAATAGGGCTGCCAGGCTGGACGTCAATAGGGCTGCCAGGCTGGACGTCAATAGGGCTGCCAGTCTGGACGGTAATAGTGATGCCCTTGCGACGGCAATAGGGCTTCCAGGCTGGACGGTAATAGTGATGCTGTCGCAACGGCAATAGGGCTTCCAGGCTGGACGGCAATAGTGATGCTGTTGTAATGGCAATAGGGCTGCAAGGCTAGACGTCAATAGGGCTTCCAGTCTGGACGGCAACAGTGATACCCTTACGACAGCAATAGGGCTGCTAGGCTAGACAGCAACAGTAATACTATCGCAACGTCAATAGGGCTGCCAGTCTAGACAGCAACAGTGATACCGTCGCAACGTCAATAGGGCTGCAAGGCTAGACGTCAATAGGGCTTCCAGTCTAGACAGCAACAGTGATGCCGTCGCGACGGCAATAGGGCTGCCAGGCTGGATAGCAACAGTGATGCCATCGCGACGGTAATAGGGCTGCTAGGCTGGACGTCAATAGGGCTGCCAGTCTAGACAGCAACAGTGATACCCTCGCGACGGCAATAGGGCTGCCAGGCTGGACGTCAATAGGGCTGCTAGTCTAGACGGCAACAGTAATGCTGTCGTAACGTTAATAGGGCTTCTAGGCTGGACAGCAACAGTAATACCGTCGCAATAGCAATAGGGCTTCTAGGCTAGACAGCAATAGTAATACCCTTATAACAGCAATAGGGCTTCTAGTCTAGATGTTAATAGTAATGCTGTTATAATAGCAATAGGGCTGCTAGGCTAGATGTTAATAGGGCTGCTAGGCTAGATGTTAATAGGGCTGCTAGGCTAGACGTTAATAGGGCTGCTAGTCTAAACAGCAACAGTAATGCCCTTATAACAGCAATAGGGCTTCTAAGCTAGATAGTAATAGTAATACTGTTGTAATAGTAATAGGGCTGTAAGGCTAGACGTTAATAGGGCTTTTAGTCTAGACAGTAATAGTAATACCCTTATAATAGTAATAGGGCTGCTAGGCTAGATAGTAATAGTAATACTGTTATAACGTTAATAGGGCTGCTAGTCTAGATAGTAATAGTAATACCCTTATAACAGTAATAGGGCTGCTAGGCTAGACAGTAATAGTAATACTATTATGATGGCAATAGGGCTGCTAGGCTAGACGTTAATAAGGCTTCTAGGCTAGACAGTAATAGTAATACTGTTATAATAGTAATAAGGCTTCTAGGCTAGATAGTAATAGTAATGCTGTTATAACAGTAATAAGGCTTCTAGTCTAGATGTTAATAGTAATACTATTATAATAGTAATAAGGCTGCTAGGCTAGACGTTAATAGGGCTGCTAGTCTAAATAGTAATAGTAATACTATTATAATGTTAATAGGGCTTCTAAGCTAAATAGTAATAGTAATGCTATTATAACAGTAATAAGGCTTCTAGGCTAGATAGTAATAGTAATACCCTTATAATAGCAATAAGGCTTCTAGGCTAGATATTAACAGTAATACTATTATAACGTTAATAGGGCTTCTAGGCTAGATAGTAATAGTAATACTATTATAATAGCAATAAGGCTTTTAGTCTAGATGTTAATAGTAATACTATTATAATAGTAATAAGGCTTCTAGGCTAGATATTAATAGTAATACTATTATAACGTTAATAAGGCTTCTAGTCTAAATGTTAATAAGGCTACTAGGCTAGATGTTAATAATAATACTATCATAACAGTAATAGGGCTACTAGTCTAAATAGTAATAGTAATACTATTATAATATTAATAGAGCTATAAGGCTAAATAGTAATAGTAATACCCTTACTATAGTAAAACCTATTAATATCTAGACTAGAAGCTTTATTAACGTCTAGCCTAGCAGCCTTATTACTATTATAATAGTATTACTATTAACGTCTAGACTAGAAGCCCTATTACTGTTATAAGGGTATTACTATTACTATCTAGACTAGCAGCCCTATTAACATCTAGCCTAGCAGCCCTATTAACGTCTAGCCTAGCAGCCCTATTACTATTATAATAGTATTACTATTAATATCTAGACTAGAAGCCTTATTACTGTTATAACAGCATTACTATTAACGTCTAGACTAAAAGCCCTATTACTATTATAACAGTATTACTATTACTATCTAGCCTAGAAGCCCTATTAACGTTATAATAGTATTACTATTAACATCTAGCCTAGAAGCCTTATTACTGTTGTAAGGGTATTACTGTTGCTGTCTAGCCTAGCAGCCCTATTGCTATTATAAGGGTATTACTGTTACTATCTAGACTAGCAGCCCTATTAACGTCTAGCCTAGCAGCCCTATTACTATCTAGCCTAGCAGCCCTATTAACATCTAGACTAGAAGCCCTATTAACGTTGTAACAGCATTACTATTAACGTCTAGACTAAAAGCCCTATTGCTGTCGTAACGGCATCACTGTTGCTGTGTAGCCTAGCAGCCCTATTAACGTCCAGCCTAGCAGCCCTATTGCCGTCTAGACTGGAAGCCCTATTGACGTCGCAATAGCATCACTGTTGCTGTCTAGCCTAGAAGCCCTATTAACGTCGTAAGGGCATCACTGTTGCTGTCCAGCCTGGCAGCCCTATTGCCGTTGCGACGGCATCACTGTTGCCATCCAGACTGGAAGCCCTATTGCTGTCGCAACGGCATCACTGTTGCTGTCCAGCCTGGAAGCCCTATTGACGTTGCAACGGCATCACTGTTGCTGTCTAGACTAGCAGCCCTATTGACGTCCAGCCTGGCAGCCCTATTGCCGTCGCAACAGTATCACTATTGACGTCTAGACTGGAAGCCCTATTGCCGTCGCGACGGCATCACTGTTGCTGTGCAGCCTGGCAGCCCTATTGACGTCCAGCCTAGCAGCCCTATTGCCGTCCAGACTGGAAGCCCTATTGACGTCGCAACGGCATCACTGTTGCCGTCCAGCCTGGAAGCCCTATTGACGTCGCAAGGGCATCACTGTTGCTGTCCAGCCTGGCAGCCCTATTGCCGTTGCGACGGCATCACTGTTGCTATCCAGCCTGGCAGCCCTATTAACGTCCAGACTGGAAGCCCTATTGACGTCGCGACGGCATCACTGTTGCTGTCTAGCCTGGCAGCCCTATTGCCGTCGCGACAGCATCACTATTGACGTCCAGCCTTGCAGCCCTATTGACGTCGCGACGGCATCACTGTTGCCGTCCAGACTGGCAGCCCTATTGACGTCGCGACAGCATCACTGTTGCCGTCCAGCCTGGCAGCCCTATTGCCGTCGTGAGGGCATCACTGTTGCCGTCCAGCCTGGCAGCCCTATTGACGTCCAGCCTGGCAGCCCTATTGACGTCGCGACGGCATCACTGTTGCCGTCCAGCCTGGAAGCCCTATTGACGTCGCGACGGCATCACTGTTGCCGTCCAGCCTGGCAGCCCTATTGCTGTTGCGACGGCATCACTGTTGCCGTCCAGCCTGGCAGCCCTATTGCCGTCCAGACTGGAAGCCCTATTGACGTCGCGACGGCATCACTGTTGCCGTCTAGCCTGGAAGCCCTATTGACGTCGTAAGGGCATCACTGTTGCCGTCCAGCCTGGCAGCCCTATTGCCGTTACGACGGCATCACTGTTGCCATCCAGCCTGGCAGCCCTATTAACGTCCAGACTGGAAGCCCTATTGACGTCGCGACGGCATTACTGTTGCTGTCCAGCCTGGCAGCCCTATTGCCGTCGCGACAGCATCACTGTTGCCGTCCAGACTGGAAGCCCTATTGACGTCCAGCCTGGCAGCCCTATTGCCGTTGCAACAGCATCACTATTAACGTCCAGACTGGAAGCCCTATTGCTGTCGCAACGGCATCACTGTTGCTGTCCAGCCTAGAAGCCCTATTGCTATCGCAAGGGCATCACTGTTGCCGTCCAGCCTAGCAGCCCTATTAATGTTACAACAGCATTACTGTTGCTATCCAGCCTAGCAGCCCTATTGCTGTTATAATAGCATTACTGTTGCTATCTAGACTAAAAGTCTTATTACTATCTAGACTAGCAGCCCTATTACTATCTAGCCTAAGGGTATTTATTATAGGCCTTTATAGGTATTATAGGTATTATAGGTATTATAGGTATTATAGGTATTATAGGCATTATAGGCATTGTAGGCATTATAGGCATTATAGGCATTATAGGCATTGTAGGTATTGTAGGCATTATAGGTATTGTAAGCATTGTAGGTATTATTAGCATTATTAGCATATTGCTGTCGTAAAGGCATTACTATTGCTGTCGCAAAGGCATTAGTATTGCTGTATAGACTAGCAGCCCTATACTGTCTAGACTAGCAGCCCTATTAACGTCTATTTTCCTATTTACGCACAGACGCGTTATTTAATTTCAAACGCTGCCTACGCAACGCAGAGTAGTGGGGCCGTTGTTTGCACCTAACCGGGGCCGTTAGGGTAGCTTCACCAAGCTCCGCCGTGGAATCCTCAATTGACTTCAAACGTTCCAGCCCCAATCTGTTTGCACTCTATCCGCCTTAATCTGCCAACAGAAGCCTCTTTCTTTCACATCAGGACGCAATGGAGCAACAAGTGGCAAGGCTCGTAGACAAGGCCTGGGACAAATTCCAAAGGACGCCGGCCGACCAGCGCCTTCGTGAGTGCCTCCCGTTACGGCGTGAAGCTGATACGTGAGCGTTTTGAAGCTTCCCTCGCCTCCCAATACCTCTCTGTAGTTTCTTCCGTGACGGCTTCAAACAAGCCGTCAGCTCTCACAGACCGGTGCACTAACACCCTGCAGTGATCGGAATCTCGGGCATCCCGGGCTCAGGTAAGCCACCCCCTCCTTCCCTTGCATCAGTCAAGCGATCGAACCTTGGTAACACTACCCACATAGGCAAAACAACCCTCTCCCAGATGGTCACGACTCGCCTCAACGGTCGCAGCGCGACCCTTGACCCTTCCGACCCATCCCGCGCAGCGCGGCCACCGGCAGCCTTCGTCCCCATGGACGGGTACCATCTCACCCGTGCTCAGCTCTCAGCCATGCCAGACCCGGACACCGCCCACGCCCGCCGTGGCGCCGTATACACCTTTGATGGCGCAGCCTTCCACAGACTCGTCGTTTCCCTCCGCGAGCCCCTACGGGTCGACTCCTCCCCGGTTTACGCCCCGAGCTTCGACCACGCTATCAAGGATCCCAAAGCCGACGACATCACTGTCCAGCCCTACCATCGCATTGTCGTCTTCGAGGGAAACTACCTCGCCCTCGACAAGCCGCCGTGGAGCGACGCTGCGAAGCTCATGGACGAGCTTTGGTTCGTAGATGTCGACGTCGAGGTGGCGAGAAAACGCTTGGTTCACAGACACGTCAAGGCCGGTATTGCCAAGGACGAGATCGAGGCCGATAAGAGGGCAAGGGAGAATGACCTAGTCAACGGAAAGGAAATTGTAGACTACCGTCTAGATGTCCATGAGGTAATTGTCAGTCGGGAAGACGACGAATGGGTTCATTCATGAATGGGGATCATAGGTCAGCGGTTGCAACATGCCGTTCGGTGAAAGTGTGCTTGGTCCACCTGTTCCCGGCAGAACTGATGGAGAGACTCAATTATCTGACGTCTATCCTCCTATGACGCTTTCGTTCGGAGATGAACCCGGCTATTCCGGGATTATCTCAGGCTTGAAAGACCTATCGTTACGAACAGACACCTTTCAATCGCCTAACATGAGGATGTCACTCTGTCTAAGGCCTCATTTTTCTCTGCCGTTCCAAGCCACCTATGCAATCCTCTCAACAATTATCCATTGTATCCCCCATGTCATCCACGAGCCTATTGGCGCTGCATCACTCAGAGACCTTTCCGGTAAAGCTACCAGCGAACTTGGCGCCGCTGTATCCAGTGGCAAACATTGAGCTCTCCAATCCTCTCCGCTTACGGTTCTGGCCGGGAATCTGTTGAGCAGCCTGGCCCTGCGGCTGAGGCTCCAACGATTGAGTGCCAGGCGAGAACGAACTGCTTGCCTGGTTGCCATTGAAGTCGGTGACGCAGTTGACTGGATGTATGGAAGTTTGACCAACATGCGCTCCCGGTCCGCTGGATGTTCCACCAAAGCTGATGTGATAAGTTACGCTCATGGAATGCACAATACCGGCCGGAGGATACTGTTGAATGCCGGGGATCATGGGCTGAGCATGCATCTGATAGTTGTAAGCGACATTGGGTTGTGCTGTGGACGGAATCATCATGAGAGGTGAAGTCATCCCCGGCAATGCCATATGAGGAAGTGGCATAGAAGAGAGCGACCCTTGATTGTCGTGGCCGTGAAAACCGTGAGCATGGTTGGGGTGACCCTCGGCATGTTCTACAGGAGCCGTAGCGGGTGTCGTTGCGGGTGAAATCATGGGGGCGGGCTGCGCACGCGCCTCGTTGGGTGCCGCAGAAGCTGACTCTTTGGCTGAAGAATCCTGCTTCTCCGTGGCAGCGGTATTGGCTGTGGCAGCAACTGGGACAGACTCCAGCATCTTGAAAGATGGAGCTGTAGCGTTCATCGTCTTTCGAGACTGCTGATGGGTAACAACAGTCGAAGGGCGTTCATCCTCAGGCGAAGGCTGGAATTCGATAGTAGAATCGTTCGAAGCATTGGATACTACAACTCTGACGTCTCTGTTTTCTGAAATCACAGAGGCCTCAGCCTTCCCGGCAAGCGTAGCCTGAACAGCTGCGGCCTCGGTTGCAATGCTGGCGGCCACATCATCCGACTTCGAAGCGTTATGTGTGGTGTGTGCGGTGTGATCAGCACTGATTTCCTTCACTGAAATCTTCTCAGTTTCCTTGTCAGGTGCAGCAGTACCTTCGGTGTTCTCCTTGACGTTGTCATCGATTTTGTCTTCGGTCTTGTAGGCAACGGTCTTGTCATTCTTTTTCTCCAAAGACGGTTCCTTGCGGGCTTGAGCCAAGGGATTTGCAGAGGTGGCGGCAGCTGCCCTCTGGCACTGTACTGCCATTGACAATCCAGGCATTGTGATTCGAGATTCTTCTGTCTGCGGCTGGGATGTTTTTCCCGATAGGAATTCCATGAACTTGGAACTGTCATGAGTGGACGACGAGTACACTTGCGTGTTCTTCTTTCCCAGAGCCACCACTTGGTTCAGCGGGATCTTGATGTCCTTGATACCGGGAGGAGCCTCAGCAGAAGCACGTCGCTCCAGCAGCTCTTGTGCACTGTATCGAACCTTGTTCCGATTGGCCTTGTACATTTCGGCATCCTTGATGTTGTCGAGGGAAAGGCTTTTGAAAGCGTCCACCATGACATCCGCAATGTCTTTCGAGTTGTGGGTGGCGCCAGACTTCCCGGACAACTTGCCGTTCGCAGTCGCCGACTTCGACTCGCTCTTTTCCCGCGGACTGTTTTCAAACCTCTCAACGGGTGTCGTCGAGACGCTTGGCTCTGGCTGAGACGGTTCCTCCCGGTCAGCTGTCTTCTCGGTGGTAGAGGCAGTCTCGGCCTCGGCAGTCGTCTTGGTGTTTGTCGTTGGCAGGCCATGGACATACCCAACGACCCTTTGCAGATTGGCTGCACGCCGCTGGAATTCTGAGGCTGTAGTCTCATCTTTGAACTTCAGCTTGTAAGAAGCCTTTTCAACACCTGAGTCAAAACAGACGACACAAAGGTTGCTCTTCTGAAATTGGAAGATGTACGATCTCATGCTGTACCGTTTGACAACACCATTCGGGAGCGTCATGACGAAAAGACATTTTCCATCGATGTCTTGTGCAGTTTGATGAACCGCGAGTTCTACCGAGACCTCACAGTCTTTGCCCTGCTCGGAAATGCGAACATAGCAAAAACCCGACCAGTATTCCAGGACTTGGTCTCCCGAGCCAACCCGCTCAGCCGTTAGGCCATCGTTGGCGGTGCTGGCATGGGGGACAGCAGAGCGAAGAGCACCATGGCCATGGACGGTGAGAGGAACCACTTTGTCCTTCTCCTGGGCAATCTCAGAGCCACTGATCAAGGCTGGCTTCGGAAGCTTGGCGGAGGCTTCCTTTTTCGCTCCGGGAATGTTCAATGTGGGTGCCTCTGCGGTTTTCTTTGCTCTCAGGTGGGGAGGCACAGTTTTCTTGGGGACAGCTGCCGCGGTAGGGACCTTAGGGTGCTCTGATCGTGTATTGGCAGCTCCGCCTGCGTGGTTGGGAGCAGCGGTGGTGATCATAGCAACATCCCTGCTGGATGGAAACCGATGAACATAGGCGCCAGGCGGGAGCAAAATTCCATTATGACTGGTCTCCATCCCTTGGAAGGTCGACCTGCCGCCTTGTTAGTAAAAGCCGAGTCGGAAGGAAGGAATACCGCTTACATAGGACGACGATGCTCCGGCAGAAAGTCTCTGGAAGGGCCTGCGGTCGGTCGGTAAACGCTGGGGCCGCTGAGGTCATTCAGATCTTTGACAGTCATGGCCTCTGCATCGTCGATACCATTTTTTGCCATCGCTAGACACTCATCAGTGGGATATTCTACTCATCTCAGTGAAGAGGCATGCCTTGATAGCCCGTAAGAGCCTCACTGTGCTCAGTTGCACGAACAACACGACGCGGGCGAGGCGGGATAGCTCTCGGGTTGTGAGTGTCGTCAAGTGGCAGCTCATCGATGCGAACGGTGCCGAGATCAGCCTTTTAGACGTTAACAATCAAAAACTCGAGGATCGCACTGCTTGATTGTTAAGATATTTACCATCATTCCGCGTTTGATCGCCTCATCTGCAGCATCAGCGTCAGGGCCTGACCGTCTGAGAGCATTGGCCTGAACACGCAGACTCGGCATTTTGTCGGCACGCCGCTCACTTTGATCACCCCAGGAGCCCATGGTTATAGCCCGTCACGATGGGTTCCAATCTTGAGATCTGGCTTGGTTCAAGTAGTAAAATCGTGGATCTGGTAATATTAGATGCAGTCCTAAGGCTGACAGATGAGAAGAAATGATGAAAAGAAGCAGTGATGGAATAAAAGTTGAATAAGGAACGCCACATTAAGACCAGAACGTTTTCTATCTTACCGGTTGGAGGTGAAGGTGATTTGTACTATTTTGCTTAAGAGTTCTTTCCGGTCTAGCAGTGATGCTGTCACTGGTAGGAGAAATAGCCAGGGTAGAGAAAAGAAGATAGATACCAGACCGGGGCCTGATACTAAAAAATAGACTTCTCGAGATGGGTTTGGGAGAGAATTCTGATTTCTTGATGGATTGTGGATTTCGTGATACCTGTGAAAGGTGTGGAAGAGTGGAAAAGTGGAAAAGTGGAAGTGGTAGTGTGCGGATGGAAGAGGTCAGGAAGAAAATAGGTTAGTATAAGAGAGTGCTGTTTGTGGAAGGAAAGCACATAGGACTTTTAGAGGGAAGGAAGGCGCTTAGAGGCACCTTCCTGTTGAGTGGCAGTGTTTGCTCTAAGGGCAAAAGTAAGAGGTAGGTGCTACTATTCCTTAGGTAATTTCTAGCAGATAGGGTTTGAGATGTTTGCTCCCTAACATGCGCTAATCAAGAAAACAGATATGTAACTCCCTTAGTAAGGAATAGAGTATAAAATAAAAGGAAGGATGCAGATACTTAAAGGCTTGTTAGCTAAATAGTGATATGTATAAGCTGTGACTCTAGATTGTCCTACAGGAAAAACAAGTGCTTTATCCTATTCCTGTTTCTTGCACAACAACTTGATAAATACGAAATTCTATCACAAGGACCTATGTTTATTATAGACATGCTGGGTTTCCTGGATAAGGACATTGCTCTTTCTCTTTCTACACATCCGTACGACTTGGGACAAAGGGGTAGTAGACAAGGGATTGCTTTAGTTAGGGATAGGATACTATATACATAGCCAGGCAGGTAGACCAGCAAGGACCTGAACAATTTGTAGGGTACAAGCGTTCCTTTCAGGCCGGAGACAAGATTGATAGAACAGATATGATGAATGGGAAGCACCACACGAGTTTGCACATTGGTTTCACTGCAGTGGAATGGATGAGCTGCATCCAGTAATACTGAGAGCAGCAGAGATTGTTGATAAACAAGAGGTAGATCACTACCTATCTTCTTGAAGAAGACAGAGACGAATCATGGTTTCGAAACACGTCAGAAAAAGAAATGTCACGCACCATCAAGGCCCATCAAACTAGATGGTAAAGGCAAGCTGTGCCATCGTCATTAACTCATGTCAATCCTGTCTAATAGTACAATGCTCCTCGTGCCTTTTGGTATTCTCCCCATTTCCATACGTGATTAAAAACACCCAAAATCCTATTTCGCAGCAGCATCCTTGGGGGGGCTGCTGAGCCCTTCGACGCCCTGGCGGCCAACGCTGCTCAAGTCCACGTTGGTCGTAGACGCGGGCTCGCGAAGACCAGAGGTGTCGCGGCCGATAGGGGCCTCGGCGTCGCCGCCTCTGCCGACGTTGACCTTGGTGGCGTCGGCCGATTGCCAGTCGGAGGCGACGGGGGGCTGCTCGGGGAGAGGGAGGTTGGCCTTAACCTTCTCGATCTTGTCGGCCTTCGACTGGGTCATTTTGGCGATGTTAGTGGTCTAGAGGAGATGAATGTTAGCATACGCGGCGGTGATTGGTCGGGTGGAAATGGCATGTAACTCACGGTAGTTGATTCGTTGGTCGGGATTCAATAGAGTTAAAACTCGGTAGGTTTGAATTGATTGATTGATTTTGATCAGGGTTGTGTCGATGTAATGTGATACGGAAGAAGAAGACTGCTGAACAGCTCTTCAAGGCCCGTCTTATATGCAAGATCGAGCAGCCATCTGTATGAGCTTCAGACCGGCGGCTGGGTTCGACCTCTTGGAGCGCTGACGTCAATGACGTCAAGCAGGTGTAATTTTTGCGGCTCTTTGCACCCTCTTTGCGCGGAATTGGTGGGGAACATGATGTTCATCGACGATTGTCGCGGGAAGTGGAGAACTCTAACGACGAATGGGCCATCAATGACACAAAACGCCCAGGAACAAATGCTCCAGAGGCTTCCAAGGGAAAGGGATCAAAGTGGTACACTAGCTTTCCCCCAATCAGATGCAAACTGTAATGGGGGGTTGGTGTTTGCTATGGAGGGGGTTTGGTTCGTAATCTTGTGCCGTCTCCTCGTCCCTGAACGCCAAAAACCTCAGCAAGCCAGCCCAGGCCCCGATCCTTTCCCAATGTGCAAAAGCCGCCATGGCCATATCGACGTTTTTGATGTGCACCGCTTATCATCTTCAGCCCAGCTTAATCCCCGTCTCTGCCGTTTCCGAACGTGCCTGGGTTAGGCCATCCTCTTGTCGGTTTCAGCCGACGTCGCCTTGTCTCCTGTGTCGGGGTTAAGGTAGTCGGAGTCCTCTGCTGCCTCGTACTCTTGGATCAGGTCTGACACAACCTCTCGGGCCTCGTCGAATTCGTCCAGATTCTCTGCGAATGGTGCCGTCTTCTTGTACCCTTCCATGAAGGCATTGCGCTTGCGCATGCCGTCGTACTGTCTCAGGATTCGCTTAAACAGCTGGGAAAATGTCAGCTTGCGCAATGTTCAATGTGATGATATACGCGAAGATACTCACAGTCGCAATGCTTGTGTGATTTGCCAGCATCAATCCACTGACGCGGTGGGCCATGGGGATGTAGGGACTCCGCTTGGTTAGGGCCACTTGGATGCTGGCCGGGCCCCAGGGGATAAATGTCGCCAGTCGCCGTTCCCGGATTCTCAACAAGCTCTTGTGGACGTCGGTAGGATCCACCTCGCCCTGGATGACGTTCAAAATGGAAATGTAGCAGCTCTTCTTCCCTGGTTGTGTAGAAACCATGCGGTTCTTGGGCTGCAGCAATCTCCGCATGACGTCCAGCACTGTGGTCTTGCGCACGGTCTTGGCCTGCTCGACCTGATCGCCTGTGAATGGAGTGTATGCTGTCATCAAGAAGTGGCACCGCGGTGTGGGAATCAACGAGGCCAGGATGCTGACTAGATCGTTGTGCATGTATCCGGGATATCTGAGAGTTGTCGTGCTGGCAGACATAACGGTCGAGACCTGACGAGCTCAAGTCAGTCTTGGAATCGCAAGGACGAAGACGCAAAATATACCAGTTGATTAGTCTGAGCAAAAGAGGGCTCTTGAACGTGCAGTCTGTCGGCTGCAATGCGTGATAGAGCTCCATTGTCAAGCACCACGACCGAATCTGCGTTCTGCGTTAACCTTCTCATGGCAAGGACGCTGTTGTATGGGTGAACGACGACATCTCCGGCGTTTGTGGTATCGGGGAAGACAGAGTAGGTCTGAATAATCTTCTTGGGGAACCGGTCGTTGAGTCGCTCGAGGAGGAAAGAACCAAGACCAGATCCGGTACCGCCTGCAATGGAGTGCAGCATCATGAATCCCTGGAGAAAGTCAGCAACGTCCAGGCAGCTAGCTAGATGCAAGATATGCGCACTTCCAGCGAATCACTACCATCAGCCTCGCGGTCAATCATCTCCATGATATCCTCGTAGACGACCTCGCCTGTCTGGTAACCGTCACCCCAGTTGTTCGCCGCGCCAACTCCATTTTTGCCAACGTAAAAGTTCTCAGGGTTGTAGATGTTCTTGTAGGGTCCGGATTGAATACCTTGGATGACCTGTGACTCGTCAGTTTGACTGAGCCTTCACTCAAACCTATCAGAACACAAACCCTCGGTTCCAGGTCGACCAGGATAGCTCGCGGGATGTATCTTGTGTCGTCACTTTGGTAATAGAAAACGTCTTTGCGATCGCCACCCTCAGTTGCAAAGTCTTCGAGGTTTCCGTCCTGGTTGATGCCGTGCTCTTGACAAAGTTGTTGCCAGAATTGGCTTCCAACTGCGCAGTGTCAGCTTCCGTGTTGGGCATTTGCCCTTCGTTAGGGGCTCGATCGTTAGGCTATGCCACAGTGGTGGCAGGGTGGAGTTACTGACTGCTGTTGCCGCATTGTCCGGCTTGGACGGTGATGATCTCCCTGTAGTGTCTCGTCAGAATTAAAACAAAAGGAGCAGAGTGATGCGCGACTCACCTTGGCATTTTGCAGTATGATGGCGGGGCTTTGACGACGTTGGGCTTCCGTGCTCCAAGGAATCGTGAGATGTTGGACGCGACCAATGGGTGCTTATCGATAGGGAACACGCGAGACGCGTTCTGATTAGGTTACGTAATACGATGTGGCACCGGGAGACAAGGTGAAGGTGCCCAAATCAGTCTCAAGCTACACCTCATAGACTTAATAATTGCATCTCCATTTCTTTCATTCATGATGAAACAGCCCACGCAGGCTAGTCAGGGCTGGTCTCTGGTCTTTGTTCATTGCACCATGTCGAAAGTGGCCTACCGTCTATGCTTCTTTCGGCGGCCTCTTCACATTTTGTACGCTATGGGGGGTACCACACACACAGGTTTTATTACTTGTCCGATGAATTCACTTGTCAAGGGAATTACACCTCCAAATGGATCTCTCGGTTGTCTGCGGATATTTGCCCGTATCGTTTCCCTCCTTTCGATGTGGCCATCATCGTCGTCGTCGATGTCAAGTCTCAACAAAGCCACTAAACAAGCAAACCAGGTAATCAAACTGCGCTATCTCGACGAAGTCCCAAGTCTCAGATCTATCCGAACCCCTATTGAGCGTCCCCACGGCTTGCCCTTGTGGTATGCGCGGCGCAGCGTATAATAAAAGACACCGGTCCGGGATTTGCGTCGCCCGTAATTGAGATCATTTCGAAGTTGCAACTACCGGCGCTCGCAGCTGCACGGTGCACCTTCTGCTTCCCCTTACATGCCAGCATGTACATACAGAGTAGTAAATGCGTCTCATCTTTGAAGCAAAGTGCTTACCCACCTAGGTACGTTAGGTTAGGCAGTGGATGTATCTGTACCTTCAGGTGAGCTAAAGTCGGTAGGATGGAACCGGAAGCACGAAGCCTAAAAGCCAAAGGTCATTTGGCACCTCGTCGGGCCAGCTGAACCGTAATGTCGGTACCATCTGTCAAGCTCCAGCAGCTGCACTACACCACACCACCCATACGGACTGAAGAAGTGGGCGGGATATGAGACCACAGAGGGGAACGGCTAGGTCTTCTACCTCCGCCATGTCACCCCCCTATTCGCGCCTCCGTCCATGCCCATTGGCTCGGAGCCCAAAAGCAATTAAGCCTCGCCCTCCACTAACGGTGCAACTTGGCTGGGGATTTGCAGCTGCTACAAGGATCGCTGGTCCCGGACCCTCCCATCCTCCCTCTTCGCTGCAAGAAGACCCCATCGCTATCCCTCCCTGTCTCTCTCCCCAAAATCCCCAACTCAAAGGTGCTTCCCAGAAAACCGAACGGCAACAATACCGATCTCCCATTAACCCTGCAGGGCCTCAGAAGTAACCTCAGCCCAACCCTTTTCTTCTTCTTCGTCTTCTTTTTTTTTGCTTTGGTACTGCCACATTTTGATGATCTGCTGCCAAAAGTTGCCTGTCGATTTCTCGAGTAGCTGCTCCCTCAATCACGGGAATCCTTCATACCAGTGGACGCCGTTGTTGTCTCGGTTTAGCTTCAATTGCTCCCTGACTGCCCGGAAGCACTCTTATCTCGGCCGCGATTTCGAGACATCCGACTTACCCCTACGGACGGCCCAGTCTCGCGAACACACGAACCCAACCCCTTGTTGGGCTGATTGTCTCTCATTTTACGAAGACAACTATCACGATCAAGACGTAGTACGAGCCATGCTTGCAGAGCTCAAGCCATTCTCCAACCTTCACCAGCACACTTCGATTCATCGATCCTAACATCAATCTCAACCTTTCAGCGATTCGGTTCCTACGCTTTACACATTTTCGTCGCCATGACGGACCCGAGACGAGATGAATCCATCTCGCCAATGACAAGAAGCCCTCACGCGTCGTTTCCTGTTGTCAAGGGCCAGCCAGGCGCTCTCGCGCCCCCGGCTCCTCCGCCTAAAGACGGTCCTCCTTCACCTCCTCCAAAAGACCTTTCGACTCCGAGAAATTCTTCCCATGTCCCGTTCGATGCTACGATTGAGGCAAGAGACTACATAAATGGGGGAGCGCCCCACGACGACGTTTCACCTATCCAGAACGATAAGCGATCGACACTTCCCACCCTCAATTCGACAGAGAGCGCAGGTCAAACCCCAAGTAGTCTGCCGAGAATGCCCGAAGACGGAACATACTCTCCCGAGCCAGCGTCACCAACTGACCGTCGGAGCGTACAATTCGCTCGTACAGACCAGGTCCTGGAGGCCCCGGCCAGCCATTTGCGACAGCCATCGTGGGAAGATGGTGGAAAGTCGATTGGGTCGGCCTTCATTATCAAGTTGAAGCAGCTTACTGGATCTGGTAGCATGCAGACCCTCAAGACAAGCAGCTCTGGCAACTTGAACGACACGCCACCGTCCATGGGAGGCTCACCAATCACCGGGCAGTTCAGGTCCAGAATACCCCACACGCTCGAGGAGGATGGAGGCAGTGATGCGGATGCGGACGTCGAGGAGACGGCCGACGAAGGGGCTGCGTCGGATGCTACCAAACCCAAGAAAAAGAGACGAATGCGTCGCACCAAGAAACACCAGTCGTCTGTCCCCAGCACGCCAAACCTACGGCATTTACCCGGCCCAGACTCGCCCGTCGGATATGGTCGGATGGGCCTGAGAAGGCGCATGAGCATGCCGGACCACGCGGAGCAGCAACATGGCATGTCGGAAGGCGAGGGAAGAGACCAGCTTGCCGGACCTTCGTGGATCCGCTCTCACCGCGCCCGCGATGGTGACGGAACTGAAAGTCCCGGCGGTGGTGGACGGAGAATGGGCCACATGCGTCGCATCACCGTCCTCGGAGGCGGTGGGGTTTCGGATGGTGACGCTATTGCGCCTAAGAGGCCCTTCTTTGGCAGCGAAAGGGCATCGACATGGAAGTACGTCAAAAACACCTTGAAGCTTCTTAGGCAGAAGAAGGAGGACCGCTTCGATTTCGCCAAGTCAGCCGAGCTCATGGCAGAGTTGCGAGCCGGGGCCCCTGCTGTTCTTATGTTGGCCAGCATGATCCAGAGGGATGAGCATGGTAACAAGCGAATTCCTGTCCTGCTCGAACAGGTGCGCCTGCGCATAACCGACAGTCAGCCCGAATCTGACGACGATAGCGAGCGACATTGGGTCTTCACGATGGATCTCGAGTACGGCAGCGGTCCGAGTCGGATGAAGTGGACCATCATCAGAACGCTCAAAGACATCTACAACCTGCACGTCCGGTACAAACTTGCGATGAGCAACGATAAGTACTTGCACGGGCGCGCCGATGTAGGAGCCCGACCTAAAATGCCTAAATTCCCGTGGGGCGCCTTCCCCTATCTCCGCAGTGCGCGCAACAAGGACGACAGCGACGATGACGACGGTGCAAGCCTCCGGGGCGACGATCTAGGTGAAGCAAATGCTGGCGAAGGCACGGCTGCTGAGGGTACCGCCGGAGAGGGCACGGCAAGCGAGTGGGAAGGCGGCCGGGCCGGCCCAGGTGCTAGGAAGAAATCCCGTCTTGGCATGCTCGGCATGCGTAGGAAGTCGACCGGTTTTACCGAACCTGGCGAGTCTGGAGGAGAGAACCAAGCGGACCTGATCCAGGCACGGAAACGATACTTTGAACGACAACGAAGGGTGCTGGAAAAATACCTGCAGGATATGATCCGCTGGCTGATGTTTCGAGCCGACAGCAATCGTCTTTGCAAGTTCCTGGAGCTGTCTGCCCTTGGTGTGCGTCTGGCTGCTGAAGGCAGTTATCACGGCAAAGAGTGCTATCTTCACATTCAATCTTCCAAAGGCATGGACTTCCGTCGAGTCTTGACACCTAAGAAGGTCATCGCCCGTCACAGTCGCAAGTGGTTCCTTGTGCGATCCAGTTACATTGTCTGCGTTGAATCGCCTGAAAAAATGAGCGTCTACGACGTCTACCTTGTGGACTCCAAGTTTCGTATTGTTTCCAAGAAGAGCACATTGAAACAGTTGTCCAAGGGCAAGACAAAGGAGGAAAAAGAGATCGACCTGACAGAAGAGGCCGATGTAGAGAAGCATCACACCCTGACGCTGCATACCGCCGAACGGAAGGTCAAGCTATTCTCGAGGAACCAGCACATCATGAAGCAGTTTGAGGACTCTATTGCCGAGATGCTCAAGCAGACCAAGTGGCATGACACCAACCGTTTCGACAGCTTCGCCCCCATCCGAAACGGGGTTTTCGCGCAGTGGCTCGTGGATGGCAGAGATTACATGTGGAACGTGTCTCGCGCAATCAGCATGGCTCGCGATGTCATCTATATCCACGACTGGTGGCTCAGCCCGGAGCTGTACATGCGTCGTCCGGCGGCTATCAGCCAGAAGTGGCGTCTGGATCGTCTTTTGCAACGCAAGGCCCGGGAGGGCGTCAAGATCTTCGTCATTGTCTACCGCAATGTTGAGGCTGCTATTCCCATAGACTCGGAGTACACCAAATACTCTCTCCTGAACCTCCACCCCAACATCTTTGTTCAGCGGTCTCCGAATCAGTTTAAGAAGAACCAGTTCTTCTTTGCTCACCACGAAAAGCTCTGCATCGTCGACCATGATGTGGCTTTTGTTGGTGGTATTGACCTGTGCTTTGGTCGTTGGGACTGTCCGCAGCATCCGATCACCGATGACAAACCGACAGGCTTCGAGCATAGTGAGCAACCAAAGGATGCCGAGCACTGCCAACTCTTCCCTGGAAAAGACTATTCCAACCCTCGAGTCCAGGACTTTTTCAAGCTCGATGAGCCATACGAAGAGATGTACGACAGGAGCAAGGTTCCCAGAATGCCATGGCACGACATCGCCATGCAGGTCGTGGGCCAACCGGCGAGAGATTTGACGAGGCACTTCGTCCAGCGATGGAACTACGTCAAAAGAGGCAGGAAGACAACACGCCCCTTGCCATTCCTGCTCCCTCCTCCTGACGTCAAGATGGCAGAGCTCGACGCTCTTGGTCTGACCGGTACTTGTGAGGTACAAATTCTGAGGTCGTCGGCCAACTGGTCTCTTGGAATTGAGCACACGGAGTGCAGCATTCAGAACGCCTACGTCAAGATGATCGAGGACTCGGACCATTTTGTCTACATTGAAAACCAGTTTTTCATCACGAGCACCGAGGCTTTCAACACGAAGATTGTCAATCGCATTGGTGACGCACTGGTCGAGCGCATCATCAGGGCCCACGAGAACGATGAAGACTGGAAAGCTTGCATTGTCATTCCACTTATGCCAGGATTCCAGAACACCGTCGACGAGCAAGAAGGCACCAGCGTACGACTCATCCTCCAGTGTCAATACCGCAGCATCTGTCGCGGAGATGGGTCCATCTTCTCGCGTCTCCGTGCTGCTGGCATCGAACCGGAGGACTATATCCAGTTCTATAGTTTACGACAATGGGGCAAGATTGGCGCCCGCAATGCCCTCGTCACCGAGCAGCTTTATATCCACGCCAAGTGCATTGTCGTGGACGATCGAGTGGCGCTCATTGGCTCCGCCAACATCAACGAGCGATCGATGCTGGGAAACCGTGACTCCGAGCTTGCTGCAGTCGTTCGCGACACCGACATGATTTGGTCCACCATGGCCGGCAGACCCTACCGCGTCGGCCGCTTCGCCCACACCCTACGGCTTCGCTTGATGCGGGAACATCTCGGACTAGACGTCGATGAGATCTTGGAAGAGGAGAGACAGGCCGACATGGACCGTCAGGCCGAGTATGAAGCGGAGATGGATCAGATCTATGCAGACGATACGGAGTCGCCTCCTATTACCGGTTCAAGCGGCCAGCACGCGGACGGGAAGCCGGCAAAACCGGCGATGCCAAGCCAAACTCCCAGCTTCAATCATGATGCTGTCACAGAGCCCGATGAAGCGGTCGAGGAGGATTCGTCTGTTTCTTCGTCTAAGGGCAAAGAGCGTGATGACCGTATGACCGGAAATGAAGCTCATGCCATGGATATTGCCGGGTATGGCAATGACCACTGGAAGGATGCCGCTCAACGTGGGCTCGACCAAGGACGCGACTCTATCATCGTCAACGGTCGCGAGGTTCTTGTTCGCGGTGTACACACAGAGGGGAAGGGCACCTTGGAGTCGCCAATGCAGCCACATGGGCGAAACCCGTCGACCGATCACCACGCGGAGGAGGAAGGCGGTGTTAGTAACGACGCTCTACCGCCGATCCCCGCTCTCAACAGACGGACCACCGACCAGCTTGGTCTGCCTCGCACGGCAGGACTGCCCACTTTGCCTGTTGTGGACGACACGGATATCGGTGGCCCTCCTGTTCACTTGGACCAGAGCGGCCAGCCAACCAACGGGCCGCTGCATCCTCTGGCTGCCGACATCAGGCCCGCACACATCGATAAGGATTGCATGCGCGATCCAGTTAACTCGTCCTTCTTCGATGATATCTGGAACAGAGTGGCGGACAACAACACCAAGCTGTACCGCCGCGTTTTCCGCTGCATGCCTGATTCAGAAGTGCTGACGTGGCCCGACTACCGCGAAGCTGCGTCCTATTCGGAGCGGTTCAGAGAGAGCATGGAAGGAAATACAAAGACGGAAGACGGGGACTCCAACTTGAATCGTCACCAATCTCCCGTTACGGGCGGAGGTGCCGGCGTTGGGGCCCCAGGTCCTGGCGCCATTGTCAATGCTGCCACGGAGAAGGCGGAAGAGAAACTACACCTCAAGCCTAATCACTCGAACCATCCCCGGATCGTCATCCCCGGAGACAACCACAAGCTGAATGAGAAGAATGAGCTCCATGGCTCAAGAGCCGGACCCAACGCAGACGCAGAGAATTCAACTGCCTCTCGACGTCCACAGGATGCCCCGTCGCCTGTCCTCCCCGCTGGAGACGTTCCGTTCCCCGCGTTCGAGACAGGCTCTGCAGCCGATGCCAGCACGCTGGAACCGGCGCGGGAGAAGAGCAGGGAGAGAAGGACGACATTCTCTCCTCTGGAGAAACCGCCTTCTAGGGACGTAAGCACCCCAGCTCAGCAAGCTCAAGGATCGGTTAGACGCCGCCGACGGGCCACTACTAAGGGCAGCCGGCGCGGTATGCCGCCCGAAGAGGTGCTCGGGAGAGCCGAGGCAGAAGAGCTGCTCAGCATGGTCCAGGGACACGTTGTCAACTTCCCTTACGACTGGTTGCTTACAGAAGAACAGAACGGCAACTGGGGCTTCCAGGTGGATGGCGTAGCGCCCCTGCAAATCTAGTAAGTTACCCCTCCTTGAGACAAGATATCGAACTAACAACCACTGTAGCAACTAGGTGTTATCCAAGGTCGTGAATAGTCTCATCGACTTGGTGGACAAGACCTCTCTGTATGGGTAAATCGTGGCATGTAACACGCGTGCAACGGACGGAGTCGAGAAGCGACATCTCAGCGTCGGAGAAGGGGTCGTCATTGCATTATTCCATCGGTGTGGCCTCGGCCCTTGTTTTATTTTTATTTTTACATGTACTGTACACAGTCTTACTTTACAGCCTTCATTATATCTTTTCGCTCACCCAAATGGCACCTTTGCAGCCTGCCCGGATGACACCAGTCAGCAGCCAGTAAGGCTCTGCCTTTTTGGCATCATGCTCGACGGCGTGGTCGAGGTGTTCCAGCTCTTCGTCGCGAATGCGCCGCAGCGTCTTAATGAGTTCGGTGAATTCGGGTCCGACGTCGTAGCCCTCGGCCTCCCACTCACCGACCATCTCAAGCAGGGTCCGGATTTGGCTATTGTAGTGGTCACCAATCTCCGTCTCGACGGCTTCTGTGCACGCCATCGCCGCCTCCCGGCCCATCACTGCTGTGCTCCAACCCAAACCGGTCGACATGAGCTGCCACAGGGGGTAAAGCGCAGTCGGGCGCACTCGGTGCTTATGAATAAGCGAATTGAACGTCTTGAGGTGACCCTCCTCTTGTTCGTACATATGTGCCATCAGCGGTCGCAGGTGCGGGTGTCGGTTGACGATCGGAGGGGTCTGGGCAGTATAAATCCGGGTCGCAGCTAATTCGCCGGCTTGGTTGACACGCAGCTGGCCACAGTCATCAGCTGTGTTTCTTGGTAATGGGCGCAATGACTGAGCTTACCGCAGAGGAAAGGAAGTCCCGCTGCTCCGGAGTCAAAGGTTTGAGACGAAGAGGCGCTGCTGCGCTTGTGGCTTCGGCCTGCGAGTTGGGGGCAGTGGAAAGCTGTCTACGGGATATGCAAATAGCGGGCGCTTGCACAATGTGCGCGCTAAGCCTCGCGAGGGCGTTGTAGGGCCTCGACAACGATCGTGTCGACGCCATTATGTGGGATGAAGCGTGTGGGTTGAAGGTGAGTAGCCTCCGAACCGGACCTCGAACTCGGCCGACGGTAAATGTAGATGTCAATGATACTATGATGGTATCGAACCATTAGACCCTGGCAAGTGCCAAGGCCGTCACTTGTGCTTGATTGGTTGACGTCAGACCAGATCGGATGAGGGCAGCCCGATGCTCCGGCGGTCCACCTTTGTGCAGCTGAATGACATAAGTCCAGCCAATCACGCACACGCTTGTAACGACGTTGTCCCAAGGCTGTGAACAGCAGCCAGACTTTGACCATCTTCTTCTTACCACCAAATCACCCCTTTCACCTTTTCCCACTCATTTGTTGTATTATACTAATTAGAACGGTGCTTTTACACTCAGCGCAATCTGAAGCTGTCAGAATCCCCTTGCATATTGATAACCAATTGCGCAAACAAACGCCCAGTCGCGAATTCCATAACCTGTCTTCTGCAGGAGCCTAAAGCTACCCCCCCTTTATACGACTGCCTACCCTAGCCTTCTATACCTCATTATGGCCGACATAGACGACGAGCTTCTGGCTCTTGCGGGTGGTGGGGAGTCCTCTGATGAGGAGGAGTTGATGTCAGAGGCCGAGAGCAGGGCGCCATCTGCATCACCACCACCCAAGGCGGCCGCGAATACGTCTGAGGCAAAGAAGGCAAAATCGCGCGTGGGTGGGAACGATTCAGAGGAGGAAGGAGAGGCGTGAGTCTCCCCCCATTCCGTCAATTCCCTCAGGCGCACATTTCCGACAGCCTTCTTCTTGCGCCGTCATATACTCGAGGCCGGCCAGATTTGTCTTTTTTCCCCAACTCAACTCACGTCGCTTCGCCACCTTCTAGAGCCTTTACTTCTTCTTTTTATTTCTACTGCTTCCCATCAGTTTTTTCCACTATCCGCGTGCCGCTAACACAATGCGACTCAGCACTTCACCACCCGGTAGCCCCAACTCGATCGGATCCGCCGCCATGGACGAGTCCGACTCCGAAGCCGAGCCTCAAAGAGCTGGCCACGACGATGACGAGGAAGACAAGTACCCGGTCGATGGCATGTTCAGGAGTCGTGCAGAGAAAGAACAGGTGATGGCCATGCGCGAGGTGGAGAGAGAATCACTGCTGGCGGAGCGCCAAGCCGAGATCGAGCGTCACCGACAGAATCGCATGCTCCGCCAGCTTGTCAGCAAGCAGGAGAACGAGGAGAAGAAGCAAAAATTGAAGAAGCGCAGCGCCGATGTCGCCGATCTTGAAGAGGCCTCGCGCAAGAACTCGCGGCCGCGCACCGAAGGCAAGACGTCTGCGATAGATACGCTGCGTCGCGCGCGTGCGGAGAAGAGCGATCGCGCCCGTCGTCGCGAAGAGGACCGCCAGAAGGGAAACCGGTCGCCGCACGGCGATTATGGAGACCAGGATAGCGATGAAGGAGGCGACTGGGAGGAACGCGATCGCCGTCGTCACCACAAGTCGCGATCGCCCGACGAAGAGATCGTTGCGCGCGCGCTACCGCCCCCTGACATCCGCGATTTCGAGCGTGTCCGCGTCGGAAAGAGTCGTTTCGCCGAGTACTGCTTCAACCCTGGTTTCGAGACTGCCATGATTGGATGCTATGTCCGCATCAGCATTGGCCCCTACCCCAAGACAGGCCAAGATGAGTATCGTATGGCGCGCATCCAATGTGAGTCGGATCGTGCCTTATTGCGCGACGAACAGATGCTGACCTCTCACAGCCATCACCGTCGGCAAACCATATGCCATGACTGGTCCGGGTGGCTCTTTCGTTACTGACCAGTATGTTCTGGCCGCTCATGGCAAGGCAGAGAGGCCGTTCCCTTTCATCTTTCTGTCGGATCGGCCATTTAGTGACGTAAGTCGTCTTTGCTGGCTATACATTTGTCATACTGACATGTGCGCAGCGCGAGTACAATCGGTATGAAAAGGTCATCCAGTCCGAAGGACTGAGCCTCCCCAAGAAACAGGTTCTTCTTGACAAGATTGAAGATATCAACGCGCTCATCGCCCACCATCTCACGACGACGGAGATCGACGAGCGGATCCTGCGCAAGAACGCCCTGCGCAAGAAATTCGATCCCAAGCTCCGTGAGCGTCTCGCCCAGGAGATCGAGGTTGCGCGACTCAGGGGCAACACAGCCAAGGCGGAGGACTTGCAGGAACAGCTCGACGACCTCAAGACAAATGTCCTCGCATTCAAGACGAGCCTTAGCGACGCGTCGTCAAAGCCGAGTACGACGTCGCAGCAGGACCGCCTAGCCAACATCAACCGCCAGCGCCGACTTGAGAACGCCGAGAACGTCCGCAGGGCGCAGCTCAAGGAGAAGGCCGAGGCGCGCAAGCTAGACGCTGCACTGGAGAGGGGCGAGGACATCAAAAACGATCTTTCGCGGCGGCTGCGGACTAGAGCGAAGTTCATCCACGATGCCAACGACTCTGGCAAGAAGCCCACGGGCAAGGATAGCAATGCGAGCACGCCTGCGAATGGGACGCCGAAATCTGGGGTTCAGGAGAAGAATCTGCTGCCTAACTTGGCCAAGCTCCAGGCCGCAAATCAGGAGAAGAAGGGCATCCCGACCATTCATAAGCCGCTTATGGATGACGACATTATCGGAGCTTTGGATCTCGACATTGACATCGAGATTGATTAGAGGGTTCGCTGGGAGACGAACACTGTCAACTTGCGCAGGGTCTAGGTTGTTTGCCGCATTGCTATAAAAGGGATAAGGAGGACGGATAGTCTGCACAGGCACCGATTGGCGATCGCCATGCATGGTTTTTGCCCAGCCGAAGCGCAATTCACTGTAGATTAGAGAGCAGAGCCTTCCGCGGTACAAGCGAAGCAATTCATACGAGAGAAACGGACAAGAAACAACCTGAACTATCTAATATGTGGACCCTTTGGCCCCCCGCCCCTCTGCGGTATCTTTCAGAGTCCAGAGTTCCGAATTGGCAGGGTTGCCGCAACCGCGCTACTGCAGTGCTAGCCGCCAAAGAGCTCCATCCGGGGCTGCACGTGGCCCGTGGGTCACCTGCACTACACGCCAGCATGATGTCGCCAGCGTCGTCGGCCATTGAGTACTTGAATCATACTTCAAACGATCGCGAGCGGCTAGGGGGGGTTTGTTTAGGCCCGGCCCGGCCGAGAAAGATTCCGGGGGTGGCTCGCTGCAAAGGCATTTCTTACCTTCATTCCTACAATCCACAAGGGCCCCGACTTTCCCTTTATGCGAGCGATCTCGGTTCATGTTCCCTAGTCCCTGTGTTTTTTTGTTTTATTGTGCCAACCGTACACACCCCACGTCTCGGCCGCGAACTAGCTCTTGTGACGTCGAGGTTCCAAGGAACGCTCCCTTTCGTTGTGAATTGCTAGACCCATTGGAATTTTATAGAGAGAAACCGAAACCAGGACAGTCGGAGCAGCCCCATAATGGCGTCAGAGATGAAGCCTCTCCTCGCAGAGGGATCCTCCATCCCGCCAGGTACCTCTTGCTTTGCCCATCTCTCTCTCTCCTTCTCTGCCCCGCAAAGACTGACCGCGGCCTCCGCAGCGCCCCCGACCGCACCCGGATCCGCATCCTCGTCCACACCCGCCCGCCGTCTCCCACAGGCGATAGCCCACCGCGGCTTCAAGGCCCGCTACCCCGAAAACACCCTCCTCGCCTTCCGCGGCGCCCTCGACGCCGGCGCGCACGCCCTCGAGACGGACCTGCACCTGACGCGCGACGGCGTCGTCGTGCTCTCGCACGACGGGAACCTGAAGCGCTGCTTCGGCGTTGACAGGAGGATCAGCGAGTGCGAGTGGGCCTACCTGCGGACGCTGCGCACCGTGCAGGCGCCCGGGGAGGGGATGCCGCGGCTGGAGGACCTGTTGGCGTTCCTGGCGAAGGGGAGCGCGGGTAGAGAGCGGGTTTGGGTCTTGTTGGACATCAAGGTATTGTATGGTTCATTTATTCCTTTTGAGAGAGCTGGGAAATAGGTGTTTTTTACATGGGAAAAGATGAAGTTGATGAGGGCTGGCGGTGGGCTGACACTGTGAGTGAACAGACCGATGACCCGCCGGTGGAACTGCTCGAACGCGTGGCCGAGGTCCTGGCCTCGACGCCGGGCCCTGTGCCGTGGGAGGAGAGAATCGTCCTCGGCTGCTGGAACGTAGGTTGGCGTCCTCCCAATCCTCACACCTCGGCCCCTTCCTCCACAATCGAAGAACACGCTGACAATCGGCCCACGAAGCAACCCTACATTACCCACGTCCGCACCATCCTGCCCACCTACCCCGTCGCCCTCATCTCTTGGTCTCCGTTTTATGCGCGCAGATTCCTCTCCCACGCCGAGCCGAACCTGTCCTTCAACATGTTCCAAAAGTCGCTCGTCGGGCCGGCAGGCAAGCTCTTCATCCGCGACGTCCGGAAGGCCGGCAGGCGGCTGTTCGTCTGGACCGTCAACGACGAGGAGTGGATGGAGTGGAGCATCCGCGCCGGCGCGGACGGCGTCATCACGGACGACCCGGAGCTGTTCCTTGAGGTGTGTCGACGTTGGGAGGGCAAGGAGACCGCTGCTGCTGCTGCTGCCGGATCCATATCTGGGTCCGTTGTCGGCGACGTGGCGGCAGGGGAGGAGTCCGACGGCGCAAAGGCCGCGAGGAGGGCGGGCCGCGTCCGCGACGGCACCTGGAGGCGGACGCTGAGGTTGTATCTCGAGATCGTGGGTGTGCAGGTCCTCGTGGCGGTCTTCACGCCGGTGCTGATGCTCGTCGCGCGGTTCGGCGTCGTCGCGCCGGGGCCGAGCACGACCAAGGCGTTGAGGTTGTGACCCGGGGGGGGGGGCTCTGCCGAGACGTGCGAGCTGCTGGTGATGTTGGGAATTGCGCAGATGTTTCCCTCGTTTGAAGGGCTTGTAGAGCATCCAGGACTAAGGAGGCGGGTTCCAGATCAGGAATACGACACGCAGGAGAGACTGGAGACTGGGGGAAGGAGATTAGATATTCGCTGGGCAGAGGGTATACAGAGAGCAGTGGCCAAGATAGATCTGCGTGACAGGTTATTAGGTGAAAGACGTGGTGAGTATAGTCAACGAAGAATAGAGGGCTTCCAGACGAGAGGCCCTACATCCAGTTACAGAATCATCGAGCATCATAGCATGACTGCGCTGGGTTTGCTGCATTCGAACTCAGGGGTTTCCCACTATGAGGATACATCTCGACAGTGATGTCCAGATTTGGTTGAAACGTATAAGCAGGCAGGCGGTTCTTCTTGTTTACGTGCTGGTGGTTTTGTTCCAAGCGAAAGGGGATCACGTCTTTGAAGCCTCGGCAATGTCAAGTGTTGCAAATGTCTCAGGAGTGCCACAGACAGACCGTCGTAGACATGACAAAGACGGCTTTCGAAGATCAAGATTGAAAATTCATAGACTCAAGTTTCCAAAAGTTTGGTTCCGGGCACCAACCCGGCGCTCGATACATACATACCCCGTGTTCCAAAACAAAAGCCTGCCTATCCCAGCTTATCCGTCCGATTGTTCCCAAGGCCGCCCCAATGTCATCCAAGATCCAACACCCGAGTTTTTACACATTAAAAATAAAAGATACTTCTAAGCCCGCTCACAGTCCAAAATTCCCATCTAGTACATCAAGAAACAGTCCATCTCCATTTGCACCGCACGATGCGAGCAGCGCGTTCCGGTACTCCAGGCTGCTGACACCCATGTTCAGATCGCTCGTTGCCAGGTCCTCTCCTGAGCTGAGGCTCTCCTCGCTCACGCTCAGCACGCTCTGCGGCGGCGCAGGGTTCGGGCCGATGTCGCCAATGTTGAAGTTGGCCAGGTCCCACGAGTCCGGGCTCCAGCTGTCCAGCCCTGTCGAAGACGACGCCGGCGTCTCGCCCATGGTAGGCAGGGCGCCGCCTCCGCCGCCGTAGATGGCGTCGTAGACGTTGTTTAGCCCACCGTCCATGGAGCCCAGAAGGGCTTCCCACTCTGATGAGGACACGCTCGAAGCCTTGTGCGGTTGCTGCTGATGTTGTGGTTGCTGGTGGTGCTGGGCATAGAGGTTATGTTGGGCAGCGGCGAGGATGTGCTGGTGTAGCCGTGCAGTGGTCGGAGACGGTGGCGAGGAGCCGTTGGGTGTGCTGTGGAGGGAAAGATAGTCGAGATTCTGTTTCGTTGATGTGCGAATGCGGTTGGCGATCTGGGACATGGAGAGCCGCTGGTCGCGACGCGCGGTCATGTCTTGCTGTTGGGAGTTGTCGAACGACGGCTTCGAACGCGATCGATACAACTCCGGGCGGTTCTGAATGCTGGGCATGGTCATACGACGCATCCTCTCCTGTTGCTGGACCAAGCTGCCCTCGCTGGCGGAGGCACTCGGCAAGCGGCCGAGGGTCTGTGAAGGCGACTTTTTCTTAGGGGCTGGCTCGGATGGCGACGACTTCTGCGGCGCGGGCATAGATGCCTCTGGAGTCTGCTGTGGTGGTGAAGTGGGCAGGTTGGTCTCGTCAAGTCGGACAAGGATGCTGGCTACGCGCTTGAGGTCGAAAGAGCCCGGGGCCTTTGCTTTTGTGAGAATCTGGAGGACGCTGTTGACGAGGCGTTCGACATCTTTCAGCATCTTGCTGTCCTGCTTCAACTCCAAGCTCTGGTACAGAAGAGTGATGCCGCAGGTCACAAGCGTATCTGTTTTGTTGAGACAGAAGGAGAAGGTCATGTTGCGTTCCTCGAGCAGCTGAATGATCTGGACAACGTGCTTGGCGGACTCGGCAATCGACATCATCGCAGGCGCCGCCTTGTGGCCAAGCGATGACCCAACAGCGGGACGGAAGATGAGCGTCTTGGTGTAGTAGTATGCAAGCGCGAGCAACGGGGACCGGCTTCCAGTGACGTCTGTCGAAGGCTTGTCTTGCTTGAAGGTGAGTTTGAGATGGGTGGGCAGAGATTCGCACCATTCATCGAGTTCGGCTTCCATGGCAGACATCTGTTGCAACGACAGCTCGTGAGATGTGGCTGCCGGGTAGTTCTTCTCCATGACCTTGGCGAGAATTCGGCAGCAACGGAAGAGCGCGAGAGCACTCGACAGACGAGTGTACTCGCCGGGAAGCGTCGGTTGAAAGCCCTTCTCGGTCACGTATTCGTCGTCGGTGTCTGACGGGTACTCTGTGTGGATCTCGTCCTCCTTCAGCAGTTTCGGCAGGCCAAGAATGGCACCAGAGAAGCTGTGGCCGTCAGTCGGAAATTGTCTACTTGCGAATGGTGGAACTTACCAGTCCAAGGTGTAGAGCGTCCAGAAGACCTTCTTACGGGTCTCGATGGTGAGCGCACCGAACGAGAAACGCTTCTGACTCTGGTGGAGTCCGAGGCGGTGGGACAAGCCCACGGCAATGCCCTTGTAGTGTTGAAGGCGCTTATAATCCGCTCTCACTATGCAGTAGAGGAGTGCCAGCTCGAGACACTGCAGGGTAACCATGGTGTTCTCCATGAGAACGGCCTCAACGGCTCGATGCCATTGCTGCTCGCATGCGGCGATCTGCTCGAGATCGGGCTGGTCGGTACCCAGCGCGGCAATCCCAAAAACCAGATACAGCTGCGCGATCTTGTGGCTGTTCTTGACCTTTTCTGGGTCGGAGACAAATTCCTCGTAGATGTGGAGGAACGTCGGCTTGTGCAACACAGGGAATAAAGGTGCCCATTCTTGGAAGTAGACGTTGACGCAGCGGTCGGAAAACAAACGCGGGGGCACCTTCAGAGACTGGTCCGGCGACTTTATCGTCAGGGGATGGCAGCCCTGGATGTGCAAAAAGGCTTCCGGGTTGAAATCCGAGCAAGATTTGCCTTTCTCTTGCATCTTGCGCTTAAACGCCTCTGTGATCTTAAGTTAGCAAAATGCAATCTCGCTCGGACGGCGCGAACCCCAGACGGGACGAGACGAGACGGGACGGCGCGCATGGGATGACGGCAGAGGTGGTACAAACCGATAAAGGCACGGCCGCTTGACGGCCCCATGAAGTACGAATCTGAGTTCTCGACGCCGAGCAACAACGGCGACGCCTGCACACGGAAAGTATCCTCTTTCACAGGGGTCCCGGCATCTTTCCTCGCATCGGCGGCGGATGCTGGTGAATGCGCCGACGCTGCCACGGAGGGGCTGCGATGACCCGCGTGGCTGTGGTTGCCGTGCATCCTCGACAGCATATCGATCTTCTCGTCTTTTTCGTCCAGTAGGTCTTTCAGTTCTCTGACTTCGTTTTCCAGGTGGCGCACACGCTCCTCGAGAGACTCGGTGTAGCCGCGAGGAAAGGCGCGGCGACTCAATTTGTCGCTCGTGCGGCACTCGAAGCCAACGTTGGCGCATTGCGAGCACGTCGGCCTGATGCCGTCGCAGCGGATCTTCTTGCTCCGGCACCGGTCGCAAGCCTGGGCTATCCGGCTCTGGGAGCTGGTGCCCACCTTGATGACCTTCATGGGTAGAATTCCGGGCATGATGGCGTCCCTCTTCGTAGTGCGATTAGGAGAGCCCCTTGCTTGGTGATTTGGCTGTTTGGTGGCGTTAGGCGATGTGGTGGGCGTTTACTGGGTCAGCCTCGGAGGCTTCGGCGGTGGGGGG